>NW_020870026.1:551587-556587 GCF_003789085.1 Penaeus vannamei
ACACATGTATTTTCTGTCTGTCTGTTCCCCCTCCCCCCCCTCTCTCTCTCTCTCTCTCTCTCTCTCTCTCTCTCTCTCCTCTCTCTCTCATCTCTTCTCTCTCTCTTTCTCTCCTCTCTCTCCTCTCTCTCTCTCTCTCTCCTCTCTCTCTCTCTCTCTCTCTCTCTCTCTCTATCTCTATCTCTCTCTCTCTCCTCTCTCGCCTCTCTCTCTCTCTCTATCTCTCTCCCTCTCTCTCTCTTCTCTCTCTCTCTCTCTCTCTCCTCTCCTCTCTCTCTCTATCTCTCTCTCTCTCTCTCTCCGCTCTCTTTCTCTCTCCCTCTCTCCCTCTCCTCCCTTCCCTCTCTCTTCCTCCTCCTTCTCCCTCTTTCTCCCGGATCTTTTTTTAAACAAGAAATCCAGAAGAAAAGGCCAGAGAGAGAGAGACACGGACACTCTGAATACCTGGGGATGCCTAATGAACCAGCCGGAGCGAGAGGGATGAAAGGCCGGCTGGAAGGAGCACGAGTTGAGGCTGTTTACCTTTCGTTGACTGTGGAATTTGGATTTCTTTTTTTCATATCTTTTCTTTTCTTCTTTCTTTCTTTCTTTTTTTCTTCTTCCTTCTACTTTTTCTTCTTCTTCTTCACTTTCTTCTCGTCTTTCCTTCTACTTTTTTTCTTCTTCTTTTCTTTGTTCTTTTATTCTTCTCTCTCTTGTTTTCTCTTCTCTTCTTTTCTTCTTTCTCCTTTCTTTTTCTTCTTCTTTCTTCTCTTCTTTTCTTCGTCTTCTTCTTTTTCCTTCTTTCTCCTTCCTTTTTTTTTTCTTCTTCTTTCTTCTTTTTCTTCGTCTTTCTTCTTCTTTTTCTTCGTCTATCTTCTTCTTTTCATCTTCTTTCTCCTTCTTCTTTTTCTTCATCTTTTTTTTCTTTCTTCTTCTTTTTGGGGGAAGAGGGGGAGGGGTGATGGGTATGTTGCTGAAGAGAGGGGAGGGAGAGGAGGGGGAAGGGAGGGAGGGGGTGGAGGGAGGGAGAGAGGGAGAGGGAGGAAGGAAGAGTAAGGAAAGGAGGGAGATAGGGAAAGGGAAAAAAGAGGGAAAGAGGGGAAAGAGAAAAGAGAGAAGAGATGGAGTGAGAGAGAAAGAGATAGAGAGAAAGAGGGAGACAGACAGACAGAGAGGGAAGCAGACAGACAGACAAAGAAATAGCGGGACAGAGTAAGCAAATCAAATTCGTGGTGCAAACAGGTAATCAAACTCCTTGATTAAGATATCTCACCATCGCCACTGCACGACCCCCTCCCCCAACCCCCCCATCCATGCCACCCCCAACCCCCACCTCCCTCAGCCACCTAACAAAAAGATAGAAAAATAAAGAAAATAATTCATTTCCTTAGACATTTATGTGCTATTCATAATAATGACGTCATGATAATGATATTAATAACGACCTCGATTCACCATCTCTGAGACGTCGAGCTGAAACGACGCTGATTATCACTCATTCCTAATCTTTCCTTCCTTCGTTGTCATTCCAAAAGTTTTCTTCTTCTTCTTCTTCTTCTTTCTTTCTTTTTTCTTTCTTTTCTTCCCTCCTTCTTTTTACGTGAGAATTGATGTATTTGTTATAATTCTCAACGCTTTTTTCTTTTTCTTTTCATATTATTTTATTTTATTTACTATATTATTTTTTTTTTTTTTTTTTTGGGGGGGGGGGTTGTCTTACCTTCAGCTGGTGTTATAGAGATTTTTTCCCCCCGTTTTCTGTTGTTGTTCTTATGAGTGTTGTTATTAACTTAGTTTTGCTGTTGTTTTCTTATATCGTTATTTTTCTTATCATTATTCATCTTCTTCATTGCTTTTATTTGTTTTATTATCATCATTATCATTAGCAGTAGTAGTAATATCTTTGGCATTGTCATTATTCTTATTATTATAATTGCTATTATTATTATTGCTGTTATTATCATTATCATTATTATTATTATTGTTGTTGTTGTTGTTGTTGTTGTTATCATTGTTATGATTATTATTCTTATCATCATTATTATCATTGTTATTATTATCATCATAATTATTGATATTATGATCATTATCATTATTGTCATTATTAATATTATTATTATTGTCATTAGTATCATCATTAACATCATATCATCATCATCATTGTTATTATTAATATTATCAATAATATTATCTTATCATGGTTATTCTTGGTATTATCCTAGTTAATATTATCATTATCATTATCATTGATATCGTTATTATTATTATATTTTCCTTATCATATTCCTACTATGATATATCTCCCTGTCTACACATATGTCTGTCTATCTACATAACTACCTGATTTTCTTTCTATATATTTAACTATCTACATGTCTATCAGTCTATCTGTGGAGATATTTTCTACCTATCGGTCTAAATGCTCTCTCTCTCTCTCTCTCTCTCTCTCTCTCTCTCTCTCTCTCTCTCTCTCTCTTCTCTCTCTCTCTCTCTCTCTCTCTCTCTCTCTCTCTCTCTCTCGCTCTCTCTCTCTCCTTTCTCTTTCTTCTCTCTCTCTCTCCTTCCTCTCTCTTCTCTCCCTCCTTCCCATCTCTCCTCCTTCCCTCCCTTCCCTCTCTCCTCCTTTCCCTCCCTCCCTCCCTCCTCTCCTACTTCCCTCCCTTCCCTCCCTCCTCTCTCCTCCTTCCCTCCCTCTTACCCCCCCCCCTCCCACACCACCACACGTTCCTCCCTCCTGAATCCTTTAAATATCCTTTAAAGTCATGCAAAGAGACAGCGATGCATGACAGCCTCAATTCATGACATTTCAGCCGCGGGCCATTGGCAGAGCAGGATTAGGTCATGAGATATCATTAATGCCATTAACTGAAATAACATAACGACCGTCTGCATAATAGTTGCATTGGAGGTAATAGAATATTGCTTAATGGTTATATAAAAAGAATGTCCGTTAATTTCGTTCTATTAATGATATTAGTGAGATAATAGTGATACTACTATAAATTATTGAAAATAATATAATCGATGATAACGGATGATAATAATAGTTATATTGAAAGAAGCTGATAATGACAATCTTTAATAGCAATAGAAATATTACAACTAATATCACTTATGATCATCATCGATAGCATTTTGCGAAAATGATCATTAGTATTAAAGATATACACTTCAAAAAACAAATAACAGAACAACAAATGCAAAAAGAATACAACAAAAAATGAATGAAAAAATATAAAAACAAATAAGAAACAAAAACAAAACAACAAAAACAAATAACAAAAAAATATAAAAAAATGATACAACAGAAACAAAATAAAACAAAACCATCAAACAAGCAGACGCCAAGACAACGAAAGCAGCAAACAAGGACAGCAGCAAGGGCCTGTTCTCCTCGCCGGCGGCCACTGGGGTTGAGGCTGCAACCCGCGTGAGGAGGAGCCAGGAGAGCTGAGCAGGGTGGCGGGAGGGAACCATTGATGACGTCATTGCTCCTTTATCATTTATTGTTATTATTATTATTTTTTTCTTTTTCTTTTTCATCTCTGGTTATTTTTTGTCTCCTTTCTTTCTTTTTATTCTCTCTTTCTTTCTTATTTTTGTCTCTCTCTCTCTCTCTCTCTCTCTCTCTCTCTCTCTCTCTCTCTCTCTCTCTCTCTCTCTCTCTCTCTCTCTCTCTCTCTCTCTCTCTCTCTCTCTCTCTCTCTCTCTCTCTCTCTCTCTCTCTCTCTCTCTCTCTCTCTCTCTCTCTCTCTCTCTCTCTCTCTCTCTCTCTCTCTCTCTCTCTCTCTCTCTCTCTCTCTCTATCTATCTATCTATCTATTTATCTATTTAACTCTATCTCTTTACTAATAATAATGATGATAATAATAAGGAAATGGTAACAGTGACAACAATAACATCTATAATGATAATAACAATGCTAATAATCATAATGAGATTTGTCATTAAATAACGGAGCTTGATATTGTCACGAGCGGAACTTGGAAACTTGAGAGTGAGAATGGTAATGAAAAATTACAATGGTAATAATAACAATTATGACAATAATAATGATAATGATGATGATGATAAATGAATAACAAATAACAAAAATAACATAACAATGATTATAACAATACATAATAATAATAGTAATGATAATGATAAGAATAACAATGATAACAATAAGGTTAACAATACTAATGATAATAGTAATAATAATAATAATAGTAATAATAATGATGATGATAATGATAATAATGATATAATGACAATGATAATAACCACGATAATAATAATAATAATAATAATAATGATGAATATGATAACTATGATAATAATAATCATAATCATCATCATCATAATAATAATGCTAATGATAATAATAATAATATAATGATAATAATTAATAATAATGATAATGATAATGATAATAATAATAATAATAATAATAATAACATTTGATAATGAGAACAATGACATTAATATAGAAAACGATAACAACAATAACAATAACAAGAGCACAATAACAACCACCAAGAAGAACCCATCAAACGACAACCCTGTTAATAAACACCTTCATTGCAAGGAGTCATTGCACAGAGGCGGCCATGCAGAACCACCTCCCAAAACCCGCGTTCATTTGCACACATACATGATTCACTCGTGCTGCTGACTCTCTCATTGAACGAGGTCA
Source organism: Penaeus vannamei (assembly GCF_003789085.1). Taxonomy (NCBI): domain Eukaryota; kingdom Metazoa; phylum Arthropoda; class Malacostraca; order Decapoda; family Penaeidae; genus Penaeus; species Penaeus vannamei. The sequence continues at coordinate 556,248 of NW_020870026.1, forward strand.
TTCACGAGCAGGAGTAAACACTTGGTTAAAGGGAGGAATTGTGAGGGACAGCTGGCAAGGGTGGGGGGGGGGGCAGGGAAAGGGAGGTGGGGGGGATGTTGGTGGGGGTGGAGGGATTAAGGGAGGGTAGGGAGGTGGGGAACGAGGAGGTGGGGGGAAAGGGGGATGAGGGGATAGGGAGGTGATGAAGGAGGAGGAGGAGAAAGGATAGGGAGGTGGGAGGGGAAGAGGAAGCGGGAAGAAGGGATGGAGAGGTGGGGGAAAAGGGGATGAGGGGATAGGGAGGTGATGAAGGAGGAGGAGGGAGAAGGGATAGGGAGGTGGGAGGGGAAGGGGAAGC
>NW_020870026.1:564087-569018 GCF_003789085.1 Penaeus vannamei
CGGGAGAGTGGGGGTGAGTGGGAGGTGAGAAAAAGAGGGGGGATGGGAGAGTGGGGGTGAGAAGAAGGGGGCCGGGAGAGTGGAGGGTGAGTGGGAGGGGGGTGAGGAAAAGGGGGACGGGAGAGTGGGGGTGAGAGGAGGTGGGGGTAAGGGACGGGAGAATGGGGGTGAGATTGTGAGAAGGAGAGGGAGAGGGAAGGGGAGAGTCGGGGTGAGAATGGGGTGAATGAGAGGGAGCAGAGAAGAGATGGGAGTGGGAGGGGGAAAGGAGAGGGGAGAGCGAGGGCGAGTGAGAGGGGGTGAGGAGTAAGGGAGGGAAAATAGACCCTACAAGAGTATAGTAAACGGTGAGCTTAGGGTTTAAGGCAGGCAGCCAAGACGTCTCGATTCCTTTATGAAATAGGTACTGACGTTGGAGTGAGACTACTCCGCCAAGGAACAGGGAGTCTGCCTGTCATGCTGTACAGTGGTCTAAGGATGACTGTAAATCCCGCATTTAGCACGTGACAGCCGGTGATGAAGACAGGTAGTGTTACAACAATACATGGCTCTTGCTGAAGGCTGATAGACAACACAACACTGGAACGTCAGGTGTGGCAAGAAGAGATGAATAAACAGGTAAAGAAAAGCAGGTAAAGAAGAGATGAATAAGCAGGTAAAGAAGAGATGAATAAGCAGGTAAAGAAGAGATGAATAAGCAGGTAAAGAAGAGATGAATAAAATTAAAGAGAGATGAAATAAAACAGGTAAAGAAGAGATGAATAAGCAGGTAAAGAAGAGATGAATAAGCAGGTAAATGAATGACAATACATATGTAAATATATGTGTGTAAAGATACATATATGGAAAACATGAATGATTATGTGAATTATGTACACATAACAATATATACATAGAATAACATTGGTATACATATTTCAGTAAAATGATATAGATACAGCGGGGTACAGTAAGGGGAGTGGGTGAGAGTGGGTGAGAGCTCTCTCTGCGGAGATAGAGGGGGGGGGGCGAGGGGAGGGGAAGGGGAATGAGAAGTGAAGGGGAAGAGGGTGTGTAAGAGGAAGTAAGGGGACGGGGAAGGGTGAGGCGAGTTTAAAGAGATAATGAAGGGAGGGGGAGGAGGGAAATAAGGTGAAGAGGGTGGTACAGACGGCATGGTGGTTAGATACGCAGATAGAAATAGGGACAAAAATGAGAGAGGAGAGAAGAGAAGAGAGAGAAAGAGAGAGAGAGAGAAAGAGAGAGAGATAGAGAGAGAGGAGAGAGAGAGAGAGAGAGAAAGAGAGGGAGCAAGAGAGAAGAGGGAATATATATATATATATATATATATATATATAATATATATATATATATATATATATATATGATATAGAGAAGAGAGAAGAGAGAGAGAGAGAGGAAGAGAGAGACGAGAGAGAGAGAGAGAGAGAGAGAGAGAGAGAGAGAGAGAGAACGAAGGCCAAAGACCTCCTTCCTCTAATTCCCAATTTGATTTTGTCTTCGACAGAAAACACACATCCCTCGAACCAACAGCCTCAAACAAAGCCACAGCGATCACCCAGCTGCGCGTGGGATGGCCCGCCAAGCACCAGCCGACAAACTCCTTCTCAATGCTTCTAACAAGGAACTCAGGCCTACCACCACCCTCCTACAGGGCTGCCAACTGCACAATGTGTACGGCACGTCGTTAACCTTGGGAATTAGCCTATTAGTGTTAATCTATTTATCGATGATATTGCGGTTCACGAGGCGATAACAGAGAGGAAAAAAATTGTCGTTTAGCATGTGGGAACGTTTATCTTCGAACTTTTTAGAGGTCTTTTTTTCTGTCTCTCTGTCTGTCTCTCTCTCTCTCTCTCTCTCTCTCTCTCTCTCTCCTCTCTCTCTTTCTTTCTCTCTCCCCTCCCTCTCTCTTACTATCATCTGTCTATCTATTTAACTAATATCTACCTCTCTCTCTCTCCTCTCTTCTCTCTCTCTCTCTCTCTCTCTTCTCTCTCTCATTCCTCTCTCTCTCTCTTCTCTCTCTCTCTCTCGTCTTCTCTCTCACTCTCTCTCTGTTTATCTTCTCTCGCTCTCTCTCTGTATGTCTTTTGTCTGTCTGTCTCTCTTTCTCCCTCTCACCCTTTCTCTCTCCCAACTATCTCTCGCTCTCTCTCGCTCTCTCTGTCTCAGTCCAGTCTCTGTCATCTGTCTCTCTCTCTCTCTCTCTCTCTCTCTCTCTCTCTCTCTCTCTCTCTCTCTCTCTCTCTCTCTCTCTCTCTCTCTCTCTCTCTCTCTCTCTTCTCTTCTCTCTCCACACACATACACACACAAACAACATTATGTTATAATATTTATGTTATTACTGCTCTAGGTACCTCCAGTGCAATAATACCTAGTGCAAAGATCAATGAAAAAATGACTTAGAATATTTTTTCAAAATGAAAAATAATTAAAAAAAATCACACCGCATTACACACAATACGCACACACACATACCAAACACACAAACAAACACAACACATTCACACGTACACACACACACACAATTTATGACGTTATGGTAGAAGTCATTGATATACATAAAGGTATTATTTCGACGCCATTACCCCGTTCTCACGTATTCCCCCTCCCCCTCCCCCCTTTCCCCTCCCCTCCCTCCTTTCCCGTCCCCCTCCTGCATATAATCTCGTGTATATGATCTGAGAAGCGTGGAAGGGAAAAGGTATTATCATATTTTCTTTATTCTTCCCTTTGCTGCTTTTGTTTACATTTTTTTCGTGGCTGATGATGTGCATAGGAATTGAGAGAAGAGGGAAGAGAGGGAAAATTGAGAGAAGAGAAGAGAGAGAGAGGAAGTCGAGGAGAGAGAGAGAGAGAGGAGAGAAGAGAGAGAGAGAGAGAGTGAGAGAGAGAGAAGAGAAGAGAGAGAGAGAGAGGAGCAGAGAGAGAGAGATTGAGAGAAAATTGAGATGAGAGAGGAGGAGGGAGAGAGAGGAGGGAGAGGAAGAGAAGTAGGCGAAAGAGAGGGAAAGAGATAGAGATGGATAAATAATAGATAGAGAGAGAAGAGAGATATAGCTAGATAGATAGAGAAAAAAGATAGATAGATAGATAGATAGTAAGATAACGATAGATAGAGATAGAGAGAGAGTTTGCATTTGTATTTGCGGATGCACTTATCTGTGTGTTTATGCGTATATCTTTGTGTTGTGCATTCGTTCTTTACAATCATGTTGTTTTGTGCGTGTTCTCTCTCGTGGATTTGCGAAAGGCAGGATTCACACTTGACTTCGCACTTCGTGTTGGCATACCCCCCCCCCTCTGGGTCGCCGCCTGGGGAGCCACGGGTTATCAAGGTCAGAGCGCCTCATCCTGTGGGAATTAACTATTAGCTCTCCGGCCCTTACGTATGGTATTGCGAGACATGAAAGTGTGTGTAGAGGTGAAGGTGAGGTAGGTTAGGTAGGTAGGTAGGTAGGTAGGTAGGTAGGTAGGTAGTGTAGGTAGGTAGTAGGTAGGTAGTGTAGTAGTAGTAGGTAGTAGGTGTGTGTGTGTGTGTGTGTGTGTGTTGTGTGTGTGTGTGTTGTGTTGTGTATGTGGGTGTGTTGTTAGTGTGTGTGTGTGTGTTGTTTGTGGGTTTATGGTGTGTGTTGTGTGTGTGTGTGTGGTTGTGTGTGTGTTGTGTGCGCAACGAAACTAGTACCATTTAATACATTCTATACGTACTGAATGACTGAGACAAGGCCATCTACATCCGTAAAACCAAGAGCCAGTATACTCAATTTGCTAATGAAATGCAAGACGTAAGGTTACTTGTAGAAAAAAACAGAAAATCAATACATCTTGAAATGAAATGGCGGGTTTTCGTAAACATTTTAGGGAAAATGAATGTTTGGCTTATTTGATGTTATTGGATAAAGGATCGACTAAAAATTAGAAAAAGTGGAAAAGAAAAGAAAAGAAGTGTTTATTGTCATTGACTATTATCTACTTATTCAGCATTCTACATCTCCCCCACGTAAAAATATAAGATCATAGAGATGGAGAGGAGGGGGGGAAGAGAAAGATTAAGAAAGAGACAAAGGAGGGAACAGAAAGGCGAGAGAGAGAGATCAGAGGAGAGGAACAATAGTAATGACGAATAATAGCAAGAAGAGAAAAAACAAACAATGAATTGAACAAACTATACACACTAACGATCTCACTGCCAACATATTGCAACTTTGATTTAAGACCCCCTGCCAGGTCCACGTTGCCAGGCAAAGCGTTTCTTAAGACTGGAAGCAAAGATCAAACAAACCAACCAACGTTCGCCTTTGTGATCAGACCGAACATTATTACAACCACGAACCCGTTTATTTGATCAACAGCTCGTTCAGTAATTGGCACAGGATTCGGTGGCACTCGCGTTCTTGTCTTGGCGGGGGGGGGGTGAGGGGCAGAGGTCGTTCGAATCTACGCGACTGACGAACAGACCACAGGTCGCTTGACTGGGTTCGATCTCTCTGCTCTGCCTCTCTCTCTCTCTCTCTGCTCTCGTCTCTCTCTCTCTCTCTCCCGCTCTCCTCTCGCTCTCTCTCTCTTCTCCCTCTCTCTCTCTCTCCTCTCTCTCTCTCTCTCTCTCTCTCTCTCGTCTCGTCTCTCTCTCTCTCTCTCTGCTCGTCTCTCTCTCTCTCTCTCTCTCTCTCTTTTTTCTCCTCTCTCTCTCTTCTCTCATCTCTCTCTCTGTCTCTCTCTCTCTCTCTCTCTCTCTCTCTCTTCTCATCTCTCTCTTCTCTTCTCCTCTCTCTCTCTCCTCTCTCTCTCTCTCTCTTTCCTTTCTCTCTCTCTTCTCTCTCTCTCTCTCTCTCTCTTCTCTCTCCTCTCTCTCTTCTCTTCTCTCTCTTTCCTCTCTCTCTCTTCTCCTGCTCTCTCTCTCTCTCTTCTCTCTCTCTCTCTCTCTCTCT
>NW_020870026.1:580272-582772 GCF_003789085.1 Penaeus vannamei
TTTTTTATTTCTTTATCTCTTACGATTGAAAGAAAACGCTGGACCAAGACAAAGCAGGGAGAGGGGATGGGAAGGATGGGGGGAAGGAGGGAGGGAGGGAGAGAGGATGGGGAGGGGCGAGGGAGTGAAGGAGGAAGGAGGGAGGTGGAGGGAGGAAAGGGAGGGAGAGGTGAGGGAGGGAAGGAGAGAAGGAGGAAGGGAGAGAAGGAGTGCGAGGGAGAGTGAGGGTAGAGAGAAAGAAAGAGAGAAGGAGGGAAAAGAGGGAGGAAGGGAGAGACCGGAATTGAGTGCGGAGGGAGGGACGGAGTGAAGGAAAAGAGAAGAAAGGGAATAAAGGAAGGACGGAGAGGTCAAGGGAGCGAGCGAAGGGCGGAGGGAGAGAGAGGTCTTCTCCCTGTCCAGAAAGCCTTTTGTGTGAATTTACGTCCGCGCCACAGACAAGGGTATCTGCTGCCTTTGTCTCCGCCAGACTATGCGGGACGTCCCTCTGTGAGAATGGGCGGCGCTGTCTTATTTTCTCTTGTAAACTTCTGCGGAAAACGAACCTTAAAAGACACTTAGAACCTCTTAGATGATATTTCTAGTGTGAAACAAAGGGCGACGAAGAGAAAGAAGGAAAAACGAACGGGAGGGAAAAGAAGGAAAAAAAGAGAGAGAGAGAAAATAGAGTGTCTTTTATCATCGATGTTTATCTTAGAAGATATTTCCAATGTAAGAGAAAGAAAGACGAAAACAAAGAAAGAAAAACGGAAAAGGAAAATGACAAAACCAGGAAATAACTTGAAGAGTATATTATGTGACCTTTTATTCATAGAAAATCATATTTCAAGCGTAGGAAAAAACAAGAAACGAAAGAAAGTAAAAAGAAAAAAGACGAACGGGAATTCTTCTATTTTCTTTTTATAATCAATGTATTTCTTATAAGATATTTCCAATATAAGAGAAAAAAAGACGAAAACAAAGAAAGAAAAACGAAAAAGGAAAATCACAAAATCAGGAAATAATTTGAGTATTTTACATTTCCTTTTATTCATAAAAAAAAACATTCAGCACGAGAAAAAAAAAAAAAAAAAAAAAAAAAACGAGAAACGAAAGGAAAAAAAAAAACAAAAACAAGAAAGAAAAATAAAAAAAGGAAAAGGAATTCTTTTATTTTCTTTTTATCATCAATGTATATCCCGAAGAGCCAGCCGCGTATCTCAGGATTTCCCGCCAAATAATCGCGTTCGATGACGTTTATTCAAAAAAAAATCATATTTCAAGAAAAAAGCGAAACGAAAAGAAAAGAAAAAAATGAGAAAGAAAGACAGATAAAAAAGGAACAGGAACTCTTTTATTTTATTTTCATCATCAAAGTATATCGTAGAAGATAGTTCCAATGTGAGAAAAAAAAAAACGAAAACAAAGAAAGAAAAAAATGAATAAGGAAAATAACGAGTATTTCATTTTACTTTATTCATAAAAAAATATTTCTAGCATGAGAAAAAACGAGAAACGAAAAGAAAAGAAAGAGAAAGATTAAAAAGAAACAATAATGTAAGAGAGAGAGAAAAAAAGACGAAAACAAAGAAAGAAAAACGAAAAAGGAAAATCACAAAATCAGGAAATAATTTGAGTATCTTACATTTCCTTTTATTCATAAAAAAAATCACATTTCCAGCACGAGAATAAAAAAAAAACGAGAAACGAAAGGAAAGAAAAACAAAACAAAAACGAAACAAGAAAGAAAGATAAAAAAGGAAAATTATTCAGTATATATCTACGAGCCAGCCGCGTATCTCAGGATTTCCCGCCAAATAATCGCGTTCGATGACGTTTATTCATAAAAAAAAATCATATTTCAAGAAAAAAAGCGAAACGAAAAGAAAAGAAAAAAATGAGAAAGAAAGACAGATCAAAAAGGAATAGAAGTTATTTTATTTTATTTTCATCATCAAAGTATATCGTAGAAGATATTTCTAATGTGAGAAAAAAAGGCGAAAACAAAGAAAGAAAAACGGAAAGGAAAAATAAATCATATTGTATATTACCTTTTATTCATTAAAAAAATCATATTTTAAGCGTGAGAAAAAGAAAAGAAAGAAAGATAATAAAAAAGGAACAGGAATTCTTTTATTTAATTTTCATCATCAATGTATATCGTGAAAGATATTTCTAATGTGAGAAAAAAGGAAACAAAGAAAGTATCTTACTTTACCTTTTATTCATAAAAAGAATCATATTTCAAGCGCGAGAAGAAAATAACGAGAAACGAAAAAAAGAAAATAAAAGAAAGATAATAAAAAACGAACAGAAATTCTTTTATTTTCTTTTTACCTTCAAAATATATCTTGGAAGATATTTCTAATGTAAAAAAAAAAAAAACGAAAAGAAAGAAAGAAACAACGAATAAGGAAAATAAAAAAAAATCACATTTCCAGCATGAGAAAAAAAGTGAAACGAAAAAAAAAAAAAGAAAGAAAAATAAAAATAAAAAAAGGAACAGAAATTCTTTTATTTT
>NW_020870026.1:605272-607772 GCF_003789085.1 Penaeus vannamei
CTTTCTCTTTTTCGTATGCGATATATCCTCCCTTATATACGCAGCCTATAGTTTATAGTGTGCATGTCTGCGTGTTTTTTTTTTTTCTTTTTTTCTTCTTCTTCTTCTTTCTTTTCTTTTCTTTCTTTTTCGTGTGTATATATCCCCCTTATTTACGCAGCCTAGTTCATGCCACACTGCCTTAACCACTGAGCCGCCCACCCTGAGTTGACCTTAATGAGGAAAGCTAACTTGTTTGCATGTAATCTATTTTTAACTCTTTAATGAGCGACTGAAGTGAGGGGCGTGGGCGTTTCGGCCGCTGTGCAATATGAGTGGAAGTAGTTAGGTAAATGAAGGCGAAGATTGTAGAAAGATATTACAAGGAATATGGATATTAGATCGTATCTTAGTGTGTGTAAGGATATGATTTTCTCTCTCTCTCTCTCTCTCTCTCTCTCTCTCTCTCTCTCTCTCTCTCTCTCTCTCTCTCTCTCTTCTCTATCTCTCTCTCTCTCTCTCTTTAAAGGTAAATAGATTTTTTTATTATTATCAACTTATTGCACCGTATCTTAATCTGTGTAAGAATATGATTTTTTTTAAGGTAGACAGGTTTTTTTTATTATTATCAACTTATTAAACAGTAATCAGGGTGTATAAGAATATCATTCTTTTTTTTCTTTCTTTCTTTCTTTCTTTAAAAGTAGAGAGATTTTTTTTATTATTATCAACTTATTACACCGTACCTTATAGTGTGTGTAAGAATGTAATTTTTTTTTCTTTAAAGGTAGACAGATTTTTTCATTATTATCAGCTTATTAGTGTGTGTAAGACTAGGGTTTTTTTTTCTTTCTTTCTTTCTTAAAGGTAGATAGATTTTTTTATTATTATCAAGTTATTATCGACAGATGTAGTATAGAAGTAACTATTTACAGACGACTTGTAACCCACCGGTAACATTAGAAATAAAACAAAATAATAATAAAAGAAAAACACACAAGGAAGATTTTGTGAGTTTTGCGACAGAATTTTATTTAAATGGTCGTCCATTAGCAAATATTTACAGATATTTAAAACCGACTGCTATGTGGCATTACGGGTGCAACTGTGGGTCACTGAAGGCAGTAACGCTGTAGAGTGTTGGCATTCGGGATATCACATACCTTCCACGAGGAGTACAGCGGGTCGTACCTCACCTCCCCTATTTGCCTCACGCGCCGGTACCCTAGTCTCAGGCTCACTGTGTTATCATAAGACCTTTGTGTCGGTCCTTGCGTGTGAGAGGAAGAATATCCACATAGTGTTGAATGGTGACGCGGGTATATTTCCCAGCATTGCTACGGTGATGAGTAGGGGGGTATGGAGCTCAGCACGGGAGGGAGGCAGTAGTTACGCCAACAGCAGGAGGATCCAACTTGCAGGCATTCCTCGCGAGACGACCAGCGGTGTCGTTGGCGAGGAGTCCTGAGTGGGAGGGAGAGAGCGGATCACCTGCGAATGGCCAGTTCACGGGAGTATCTGTGCGAAAGATACTCCGTGAGAGAGTGGGACTGGGAGATGAGAGGGCGCTGAGTGTAGACTGTAAGTCACATGTAGAAAGGTATGAACGAAAATGAATATCTTCTCGGTTTCGAATGTATCTTCGTCAGAAATACATTTCTTGTATTGTGAAGATATTCATTCTCTTTCTTGACTTTCTACATTTATCACAGGAAGTTGAACTTGTCGAGTTGAGGAGCCCCGTTGTGGTGGTTCCATGCTGAGGGAAAACACTCGCATTCAGCTGATAGATAGATGAATGGATAGATGGGTGTGTGTGCGTACATATATATATACATATACATATGCATATACATACACATACACATACACACAAACACACAAACACACACGCATACACACACGCACACACGCACAAATATATATATATAATATGCATATAGATAGATGGATAGATTGCACACACGCACACACACAAACATACAAAGAGAGATAAAAAGGTGAGAGACATTAAGAGAGAGAAAGAGAGACCTGTTCTCCGATAGCATAATACATCAAAGAATGCGAGTGTTCAAAGGCGTCAGAATTCAAATGCTCATAATATATAAAAGCGGATGAAAGCGAAGGTGAGGGTTAGAACGACCTTTCATAACAATTCAGTAAAAGCGAGAAGAAATGTATGTAAAATAGCGAATATTTTTTTTTAGAAGTAAAATAGCATAAAAGACAAAGCTTGATTAGTTTTCATTTTTTGTTTATCTCTATTCTCTCTCTCTCTCTCTCTCTCTCTCTCTCTCTTCTCTCTCTCTCTCTCTCTCTCTCTCTCTCTTCTCTCTCTCTCTCTCTCTCTCTCTCTCTCTCTCTCTCTCTCTCTCTCTCTCTCTCTCTCTCTCTCTCTCTCTTCTCTCTCTCTCTCTCTCTCTCTCTCTCTCTCTCTCTCTCTCTCTCTCTCTCTCTCTTCTCTCTCTCTCTCTCTTCTCTCTTCTCTCTTCTCTCTCTCTCTCTCTCTCTCTCTCTCTCT
>NW_020870026.1:630272-635272 GCF_003789085.1 Penaeus vannamei
AGAAGGAAAATCTGAGAGAAACGGAGAGTGCAGGAAAGTCGCGGAGATCAGTTATCGGCAACCATACGCCGATAACAGTATCTGAACAAAGCGGCCTTCTATGTTATCAGTCACGTAGGCTCGAGTGGGCTAAGATTAGTAACCGTGTGAGAAAAACCCAATGCACGTTATTGCTTACTCAGCTGGTTACTGCAATGGGCTGAAGAGGTTCTAAAAACTTGTATTACATTATTCCTATTATAAATCAAGTACGATCGTTTACGGAAGGATATATGGAGGGGAAAAGGTGTTTCTTGACTTTGCCCCGCGCGCATACGACAATGTCTATTTGGCTTCTAACCACACTTGGCAACTCTATAGGTAATGTCAAAGGTTATGAACGAGAGATTTGAAATCGGATTCTTTATCTGTTATCGTAACATGGTGTTCATTAATTCGTTCTTTTAATGAATTCTTTTCTTCAGAAGAAATGCTAATCTATATCAGAAAGAAAACAATAATGCATGTCTTTTATTATTGTAACATCATTATCATGATAATCATCAGTTACATTAGGTTCATAGAGGGTCATATCAGTGGAATCTAGTGTTCAGGCAGCTTATTAAGAGTCAAATCCTTAGTTAATAGAAACGTACCTGGTATAGAGTGAAAAATGCCCGACAGAGGGCAGGCAGAACACTGGATTTTCGACACAATTCGGCGATGGTGGAGACAGCACAGCTCATGATCAAATAGAACAGAAACATGTGGACCTAGAAAATAAAAGGATAGGGATATAAGGTTCATTTTAGATAATTTCCTCAGAGTATATTATTATCATGACCTCAAGCGTTGGTTTGTTAGTGTGTTGGTTATCTGGTTGGCAGGATAATACAAAAAAGTTATGAAAAGACTTTTATGAAATTTTTACTAGAGGTGTGTCTTATCCCAGCTTCGATGCCATTCAATTTTGGTGGTAATCTGGATCATGATTAGGATTTCAAGATTTTTTTAATGTAATTCTCCGTGTGACTATTTTTATTGCATCAGTTGTCTTGGTAGAATGTCTTGGTACAAGCATGCGCTCTCTGAGTGCTTCTAGTTATTATTGTTGTTGTTATTATTATTATCACCCTATCCAACTCACCTGTATATCCATATGCGTGCGTCCACCCTCCTCTTCCCTCCCTTTCCCTCCTCCTTCCCTCCTTCCCTCCCCTTCCCCCCCTCCCCCAACTTCACCTGTTATATCCATATGCCGTTTCCACCTCCTCCTTTCCTCCCCTTTCCCTCCTCCTTCCCTCCTCCTTCCTCCTTCCCTCCTCCTCCCTCCCCTTCCCCAACTCACCTGTATATCCATATGCGTGCGTCCACCCTCCCTTTTCCCTTTCCCTTCTCCTTCCCTCCCCTCCATTTCCCTCTCCTTCCCTCCTTCCCTCACCTTCCCAACCTACCACCCATTCCCCTTCCTTCCCTTTTCCCTCCCCTTCCCTCCTTCCTTCCCCTTCCCTCCACCCACCCTCCTCCCCTCCTTCCCTCCCTCCCCCTCCTCCAACCTCCTGTATATCATATGCGTGCGTCCACCCTCCTCCTTTCCCTCCTTCCCTTCCTTCCCTCCTCCCTGCCCCTCCTCCTCCCCTCCTTCCCTCCTTCCCTCCCTCCCCACCTTCCTGTATATCCATATGCGTGCGTCCACCCTTCCCTTCCCTCCCCTTTCCCTTCCTCCTTCCTCCTTCCCTTTCCCTCCCCCTCCCCTCCTTCCTCCCTCACCCTCCCCAACCTACCTGTATATCCATATGCGTGCGTCCACCCTCCTCCTTCCCTCCTTCCCTCCTTCCCTCTTCCCTCATTCCCCCATTTCTCTCCTCCTTCCTCCTTCCCTCCTCCCCTTCCCCTTCCCTTCACCTTCCCCAACCTCCTGTATATCCATATGCGTGCGTCCACCCTCCTCCTTCCCTCATTCCCTCCTTTCCCTCCTTCCTCCCTCCCCTCCCCCCTCCCTCCCCTCCCTTCCCTCACCCTCCCCCAACCTACCTGTATATCCATATGCGTGCGTCCACCCTCCTTCCTTCCCTTCCTCTTCCCTCCATTTCTCCCTCCTTCCCTCCTTCCCTCCTTCCCTCCTCCCCTCCCTTCCCTCCCCTCCCAACCTACCTGTATATCCATATGCGTGCGTCCACCCTCCCCTTCCCCCTTTCCCTCCTTCCCTCCTCCTTTCCCTCCATTTCCTCCTCCTTCCTCCTTCCCTCCCTCCCCCTCCCCTTCCCTCACCCTTCCCCAACCTACCTGTATATCCATATGCGTGCGTCCACCCTCCTCCTTCCCTCCTTCCCTCATTCCCTCCATTTCTCTCCTCCTTCCCTCCTTCCCTCCTTCCCTCCCTCACCCTCCCCTTCCCTCCCCCTCCCCAACCTACCTGTATATCCATATGCGTGCGTCCATGCAGATGATAGTAGAACAACACTCCCTCTGCCAAAAAGGCCAACGCGGCAGACGCATAGTCAACATCAGGGGGGAGTGGCAGACGGTAATGCAATGCCAAATCCATGACACCATTGAGACCGAAGAAGAAATACATTGTCATGTGTTGGGCGTTGTTTAGGTGTGTGAATTTGCCATTCTTGAAGGCTGTCGCGAACTCGCCTGAAAGAGTTTTGTTCGTGTTAATCTGTTATAGTTACCATTATTTGTTTTAAGTATTATTGGGGTTTATGTTAATCTGTTACTGTTATTATTTTTATCATTATTATTGGTGGGTGTTATGTTTTTTGACATTATTGTTATTATCATGATTGTTGTTATTGATAGTACTGTTGGCAGTAATATTACATTTATTATTATAATTGTCATTATCATTAGTGTTGTTGTTGTTGTTGTTGTTGTTGTTATTGTTATTATCATTATCATTTTCATCATTATAATCATCATTATTTTTGTAATTATCATTATCACTATTGTTATTATTATCATTATTATTATTATTGGTATTGGTATTATCATTGTTATTGTTATTGCATTCGTTTTTATTATTATTATCAGTATCATCATTATTGTTATAATTATTGTTATTATTATCATCATCATCATCATTATTATCATCAATATTATTATCAATATTATTATTAATATCATAATTATTATTGCTATTGTTAGCAATATTGCTATTATTATTATTATTGTTATTATTATTATCATTACCATTATCATTATTATCATTATCATTATCATTATCATTATCATTATTATCATTATTATTATTATTATTATTATTATTATTTATTATATTCATTATTATTATTATTATTATTATTATTATTATCATTATTACTATCATTATTTTATTATTATCATTTCTGTTATTTTTATTACTATTATCAGTATCATTATCATTATCATTGTCATTATTATTATCATTATTTTTATTTTCATTATCACTATCATTATCATCATTATTATCATTATTGTTATTATCATTATCATTATTGACATAATAATTTTTATTACTATTATCATTATTTCACTAGTATCAATCATCATCATCACATCATCATTCATCATCATCATCATCAATCCATTGGTTATCATCATCATTAACATTTTAATTATTATCATTAATATTATTATTATTATTATTATTATTATTATTATTATTATTATTATTATTATCATTATATTTATTATTATTACCATTACCATTATTAGCGGTACAATGGTAATAGTAATGATAATAATCAAATTAACAATACTAATAGTAATAATGATAATGATAATAATAATAATAATAATAATAATAATAATAATAATAATAATAATAATAATAATAATAATAATAACAATAGTAGTAGAAATAATATTAATAATGGTAATGATAATGAAAATGATAATGATGAGAAAATAACAATAACAACAACAACAACAACAATGATAATAATGATAATAATAATGATAGTAACATTAATGATAACAGCAATAATAATAAAACCAATAATGAATAACAACATACAAGTCATAACAACAATAATGGCAATAATAAAAATACTGATAATGATAAAACAACAACAACAGCAATAACGACAATATAATAATAATAATAATAAATAATAATAATAATAATAATAATAATAATAATAATAATAATAAATAATAATATAATAATATAATAATAATAATAATAATAATAATAATAGTAGTAGTAGTAGTAGTAATAATAATAATAATTATACTAATGATAGCAATATTGATAATAACTTTAACAATAATAATACCAAGAATAAGAACAACAATAATAATAATGATAATAGTAATAATAATGATAATAATGATAATAAAAAAATAAAAGTAATGATAATTATTATCATTATTATAATAATAACAATAATAATGATAATAATAATAACAATAATGATAATAATAATAATTATTATTATTATATAATAATAATAGTAATAATAATAATAATAATGATAATAATAGTAATAATAATAATAATAATAATAATAATATAATAATAATAGCAATTATAATGATTATTATAATAATGTTCATAACGATATATAATAATAATGATAAAAATGATTATAATAATAATCGTAATTACAATAATAGTAATAATGATGATAATAATAATTATAAGAATCATAAAATAATAATAATAAATAATTAATAATAATAATAATAATATAATAATTAATAAATAATAACAACAACAACAATAATATTAATAGTAATAATTACCATCATCATCATCATAATCATAATCAAAATCATAGTTACTATAAATAGTAACAATAATGATAATATTCAATCAGCATTGTATAATGATAATGATTATAATTATTATTATCATTATCATTATCATCATTATTATTATCATTATTATTTTCTATTATCATTATCTTTGTTACCATTCATTTCATTATTATCATTGTTGTTGTTGTGTTTGTTGTTTTATCATTATCATTATAATAATTATCATTATTGTTTTGCTGCTGTTGTTAATATTAATATAATTATTATCAATA
>NW_020870026.1:642772-660272 GCF_003789085.1 Penaeus vannamei
TCTCTCCTCGTCTCTCTCTCTCTCGTCTCTCTCTCTCTCTCTCTCTGCTCTCTCCTCTCTCTCCTTCTTCTCTCTCTTTCTCTCTCTTTCTCCTCTCTCCTTCTCCTCTTCCTTCTCTTTCTCCTCTTCCCCCTCCCTGTCTCTCTCTCTCTCTCTCTCTCTCTCTTCTCTCTTCTCTCTCTCTCTCTCTCTCTCTCTCTCTCTTCTCTCTCTTCTCTCCTCTTCTCTCCTCCTCCTCTCTCTCCTCTCTCTCTCTCTCTCTCTCTCTCTCTCTCTCCTCTCTCTCTCTCTCTCTCTCTCTCTCTCTCTCCTTCTCTCTCCATCCCTCTCCTCCTCCCTCCCCTCCCTCCCTCCCTCCCTCTCTCCTTCTCTCCTCTCTTCTCTCTCTCTCTCTCTCTCTCCTCCCTCTCTCTCTTCTCTCTCTCTCCTCTCTCATCTCTCTCTCGCTCTCTCTCTCTCTCTCTCGTCTCTCTCTCTCTCTCTCTCCTCTCTCTCCTCTCTCTCCCTCCTCCCTCCCTCCTCCCTCCCTCCTCCCTCTTCCCTCTTCCCTCCTCTCTCCTCCCTCTCCTCTCCCTCTCTCCCTCCCTCCTCCTCCTCCCCCCTTCTGTCTCTCTCTCTCACTCCTCCCTCCCTCCTCCTCCCCCCCTCCTCTCTCTCTCATCACTCCTCCTTCCCCTCTCCCTACCCCTCTCCACCGTCTTCTCTTTCTCTTTCTTTTTTCTTTTCTTTTTTTATTTATTTTATTTATTTATTTTTTATTATTATTATTATTATTTTTTTTTTTTTTTTTTTCATTTTGATTGAAAATATAATAAGATTGTTTTTGTACTATTTCATACATTTCTAAACTAGTATTTTATGTCCTCAGATTTGGCCATCATGGGGGAGGAAAGTGCAATAGTTACGGCAGCAGAGGGTAGTGCCGAGGCGAAGATGGCACCACAGGAAGCCTTTGTTATCAGTTGTCTCGACAGCCAAGCACAGAGAAATGACGTCCACCAGAAGATTAAAGAATTTATTAAGGGCCTCCATGAAAAGGATGAAAGTACAGGTGCTCGGGTTATATTAGTTCATTGTTTTACATGTGATAGCTACTCATTATCACCATTACTTTATTTTGATACTATTGGTGTAGTATGTGGAATTGATAGAGTAATTGCATGAAGATACAAAGTCCTGCATTGTCTGTTCTGTTTAAATTGTTCTTGTTTAGAAGAATTGTTTAAATTTGTTGCAATTTTCTAGGGATGAAATGGTAAATATTCATGGTCTAGTGGAAAAAAAGGTAATTATTCATAGTAGTCCTGCCCAGAGTTTAGGAAAAAAATTACCTAGAGTTTTGGTCATAAAGAAACATAAACCAAAAATAAGGATCCAGTCCAAGCTTCATTTGGTCATATTGTTTGTTTATGCTGGAATTTGAAGCGAGAAGGACATGGTATTAGATCGTGTGATCCCCTCCTGAAAAGATGCCTCAAATTTTATTGTGTATTCTGTACCATCTAAGATTTGTTTGGAGGTAGAGAGTTATATATATATAAACTCATGTAATTCTGTTTTTTCAAATCTTCAGAGCAAGAATGTGATATTATCCACCTTGGCCAGACTGGTTGGGAGTCTGTTGGTCTAGTCGCAAGTCCAACATATTATGTGATAACCCTGTGTCGCAAATATGGCCTGTTGCCCACAGAGCGCTCTGTGCTGCTCTCTGTGCGGGACCAGTATCAAGTTATTCAGCTGTGTTTAGCCCGCATCAATAAAAAAGTAAGGGCTGATTTGTGGTATTATATGTTGGACAGCAGAGATGCATGAAGTTTTGACAATTATTTTCTTTAAACTAGCATTAGAAAAGTTTGAGCAATTTTATTCATTTTATGTGCATTCTTTTTATATATAGATAGAGAAGCAGATCTGAAAACTATTTTTCAGATCTTGACTCCAACAGCATTTTAATTGCTCTTACACTCTAACCTTGACCTAGCGCTGGAAGTACAGTAGAGCTACTATAGCACTGAACACTGATCAGAAATGATTATGATATGATATATCTCACTGACTAAGGTTAAAAGCAAATTAAGGATCGTTTCACCATTTATAAAGACATTGCTAATATGTACAACAGATTGTTCAGCTCTTTAAAAGAATCAGTATTCATGATATATTCCTTGATAGATTCCTGATTCCTACTTTTGGTTTTCTCTACTGGGTATGGAAAATCTTGTTCAGATGTTCTTTGCCTTCCGAAAACATCGGGAACTCAGGACAAAAGTGCAAAAGATATTAAGGATTTGAAGAGTAGAATGAATAATGCCTTGTGACTTTCAGAAACATGGTGAGTTCATGGCAGCTGCTAGTGATGTTCTAGATGTATGGAACCAGATGTACCAGGACACTGTGGCATCACAGGCGGATACAGAAGAAAGCTGTGAAGAATTGGATCTCCCTAACATTTCCCAAAGGTGTGTTCTTGGGTGTTGATATTAGGGTTGAAATCATGTTTCCTGTTCTCTTTTCTTGAAAATTATTTAATCTAGCTTATTCTAATGAATATTAGTTTAGAGTTACTGTTAGTGGATTGTCTTTCAAAGGAAGATAGAGTGAGCAGATAGGAAGTTTGTGGTAAAAATTATTGGGATGCAAGTCTTTCCTCAGTAGGTTTAAAGCTTCAGAAGGGATTGATAAACTTTTTTTTTAGTTTTAGAGATGCCTCCTCATATGTTTTGTATGATTATCAATATTATATTAACATCAATACATAATTATATTATTATTTAATCTTATTTCTTTGTATATAGAATTTAAAAAGGGTTCATTAGAGTAGAGGACTCAAACCTAGACCGTTATCTGTTTATTTATTCATCAGTAACACTTTTACTCTTCAGTGTGGATCCGTGCATGAGAGAAATGATGGAGATCATCGAGGCATACAATGACTTCCTTCGTAACTCCGGATGCCTTGATCACTTTACTCTTTACAAGATCTTGAAAAAGCATATGGCAGGGAAGCATGAAGTGCTGAAAGATATTGCATCAAAGGTATATAGCCTTATTTGCTGTGCTCTTCTGTATTCCCCAGGGCAGGATATCAATGGCCTTTGAAATTAGATGAGTATGTAGCTTTATTATAGAGTAATATGAAGGTCATGATGACATTAAATGGAGATTGCAATGAATACTAACCGCCCTATTATTAAGAAATTTGTGTGTGGGTGTGTCTGTCTTTTTTCTTGTGTCAATTAGACTGCATAGAGAAGCAGAGATTCATAGGCATGACAAGATGAAAGTATATTTGCTTTCTTTGATAAAACTTCAGTGCCAGAATGATTGAAATAGTTGGTGCTATATAAGGGTTTCAAATGGATAAAAATAATAAAGAATTGAAGATATTGCATAATGTATGGTGTTCAGCACAGAATGCAGAAGATGCAGACCAGTATTGTTGACTTTTTCTCTGACAAAGAATAGCCTGAGAATGAAAAGAACTCATATATTTGACCCCAGCCTCAGATCACTCAGTTGATTAACTTTGTGATACCCTATTGATTCTAGTTAATTTCTTGTTTTCTTGTAGTAGCTTAAACCAAAGTCTGATTCTGTACACATGTTTCAGTCATAACTTACATTCCTGCAGGTGTACATCCTAGAAGCTGTGAGCCAAATGCCAGCCATAGAGAGAGAGTTGGTGAAGATCCTTCTACAGAGCGCTAAAGCCTTCAGAGCCACAGTGGGGCTGCCTCTTGCTGCAGACACTTCTGGCACTGCCTATGATTTAAACATGTCAGGCATTGGAGACGTTGATGACCTAGCATTGTCTCAAGGAAACACCGACCAACTACAGCAAGATACAGACAAGCCAGAGGAGGATTCTCAAGGCATTAAAGGGAATAATGGCAGTAGCATTGCCAGCTTGGAGATTGACTCCCTGGAATGTCCCTTAGTAGAGTACCTTAGCTGCGAGCCCAAAGAGGCATGTGAGGGGTACACATGCACAGAATCTGAGCTTTATGTTGAGCAGCTAATCCTCTCTCACCTGCGGTTGCTTATAAATACAAGGGATGAACTGGCTTTGACAACCAGTTGTAGCATCCCAGGGAGAGAGATCTCACAGCAAGGCTTTGCAGACATTAAAGATGAAGCTCAGAAGAAGAACATGCCCATGTTTCAGGTAATGTGTCACTTACCTTAATTTGTTTTGGGGCCCTTATGATTTGTGTATGTACTTTTGAATGAGATAATTTGATAATACTACAAGTTAACATGTGAAGTTACTGGTACAAAGCTGTTAATGTTACACTTAATAATTGTGAAGGAGTGTAATCATATGCAAATTATTATTTTAGCTTCATATTTTGATAATTAGAGTAATGTTAATTTAGTAATTAATTTTCAGAGTGAAAGATTATCAATTCTTCCAATCATAATTTTAAAGTACATTACTTGCAAATATGCTCAGTCTGTAATCTGGCTAATCCACAGACCATACTCTCCTTCATCATGCGACTGCGTCTTGGTGGTAAGGGGTACCAGCCAGACCCGGAAAACCCAGTACTGCTCCATGCTAAGCCTCTGGGGGAATTTGTGGACTCCATTATGAAGCTTCAGAGCGTAGCAGAGGAGGAACCTGACCTAAGGTGAGTCTTTCACTTTGTTCCCATTTTCAGATTTTTTGTGTTACTGTTTAGTTGTTTCATATTTATTTCTTCACCCTCTTCTTGGAGTGGTGACTCCTGGATATGTGGCGTGGAGGCTCAGTCCACATGTACACTTCTGTGCAGTGTCAAAGTAATTTTTTTACATTTTTTCCCTTTGCAATGTTTTTATCTTTGTAGCATAATCATTTTGAGTTTTTGTTTTTTACCTATACCAAGGTTTAAATATATTTATTTGGTATGCTGTATCAAGATGATGATAAACTAGCTATGAGATTCATATATTCATATTCATACTGATATATATTCTTCATATGCTTCTGAACCATTAAGGTATTCATTATGTAGGAATTATTTCATGTAAATCTTATCTAGATACTATTTGTCATGAAAAATACAGTCTGAAATAATAAATGTAATGAATAACAAATGTAATGCCACCATTGCTGTAAGTGAGATAAAAAAAAAAGAAAAAAATGGACACTAACCTATTATTGAAATATGAGATACAAATAACAATTAATAACTGAGCAGTGTTGAAGTCTAAGCTCATTTGCATCATTTGTCCTAATGATGCTAACACTGCTTGATATCACTAGAAGGTAATGTAGAAAGTTAAAGCTCTCATGAATCATTCCAGTACATTCAGAAGTATCAGGTTGCAACCAATTCTCTTTCACTTGATACTTTTCATTTTTCCTCTTATTCAACTTCTCTCGGATATTTTTGCTTTTTCTCCCCCTGATCAGTCTCTTCCTTCTTACTAGGAAAGCATCCTCAAAGGTACTCTCCCTCATCAAGAGTGGTCTGGTGCGCATGAGGGGCTGCGTCCTCAAGAAGGCAACCATCGAGCAAGTGTGGGGGAGGCTAAATGCAACCCTTGACAGCCTTCTCAACGACCACCCGAGGGATGGCCAGGTCACCCAAAAGGTCCAGCAGACCAAAGGGCTTCGACCCTGTCTCAAGGTACTTACTGATCCTGTGAATAGAACTGGGAATGTGCTGATATGTATGAAATGGAAATTCAATATTTAGGAAGAGAATTATTCTGTAGTCATTCATCTTTGAAAACTCGGCAAAAGTTAATCATGTTGAGACAGTGTTAACTCAGTGCTCAGTAGTGATGATAAACTGTTCTTAAGATTTATATATAGGTAGTTACATTGATGACTTTGTACATGTGCTTTTTTTCTTTCTTTCTTTCTTTTTCTTTTTCTTTTCTTTTCTGTTCAGTTCTTTCATTCTCTAAAGGGGTTGGAATTTATTACAAGTAACCCTGGCCATTGTTATTCTTTTTTTTTTTCATAATTTTATTTTGTACCATTTGAAAACTTAGATCCACAAGCATTCATAATTTGCTACATGTTTATTTGCTAGAATCCATTCTCTTGGTATGTCAGTAACTAAATCTCTCAAGAATCTCCAAATTAATTTCATTGCAAATTTCCAGGTCTTGCTCCAGTTATGTGATGAGATCAGTGGCCATGCATCATCAATGGGTATTGTGGATGCCCTGGGAGAGCACTTCCTTACACAGTGCAGCAGCTCTCGCAAGACAGCAACACCCATTCGAATCCCCTCAGTCCTGTCATTGTTCAGGTATTTCAGTGTTACAATTTGACAGAGAGGGGGAGTAGGAAAGACAGAGAGGGGCAGGGGGATGAGGAAAGACAGAGAGTGACAGGGGAAGAAAGAATGACAGAGAAGGACAGGGGGAGGGGGAAAGGCAGAGAGTATAAAAGGTGCTGAACCTCCTATATGATGAATACTGGTGGGCAGTAGTGATACACCGATGTGGTTTCACACTTTATTTAAGAATCACTAGTATTAGTATTCATCGTGGGACGAAAGCATGATTACACACCACGTGTTAGCTCGCCCCACGAGAGAGCACTCACGTGGTGTTGAGCTTGCATGCTACATTATGTTATGCAGTATGCTATAGAGAGGGACAGGGGAGGGGGAGAGGGAAAAAGAGAGAGAGAGAGGAAGAAGGAACTATTTCATTAAGCAGTTATTTATCCATTATCTTTTGGTATAGTTATTATTTTTCATTCACAATTTTAGTAGCATGACACACAATGATGAAATAAAGAAAAAGAGTGAGTAAAATTTTGGTGAAAGAAACAATTTTGAAATTATATTAATATACATAAGTTTTATCGTCAACACTTTCTCTTTCTTTTTTTAACTCGCCAACTCTAACCCTTGATCTTGTGACAAAAAAAAAAAACTACTACTACATTAATGGAGTTCTCACAGTTCCATTTGAAATAAAGTATCTACCCCTGAAACTCTTCCATCCTGACCTCAAAAACTAATTAAGATTTAAATTAATAATGTTAAGGAACACACATAAGTAACATATAGAATAAAGAAGTAGAAATATCATATTGTTGAATATCCCTACAGGTCTCCAGCAGAGGCAAAGGACAGCAACAATGGAGATGGAGTTGATAGTGAAGGGAACCTCCTTGTTCGAATCATGAAGAAGAAAGGACTGGCCCCCAAGGAAGAAGCTCAGCCCCAGAGGTATGGCACAGGTCTCATCAGTGTCTGTTTGTGTTTATTTTGAAAGAAATGTTTTAATAATTATTTCAACTTAGTGTTTTGAGATTTACTAGTTGTTATAGAGGAGAATAAAATAATTTTTGAGAACTGAAGTGGAGGAATGATTGATTGTATTCAGAGAAAACTTTACATGCTACTTGTATTTGATTGTTTATTTATTTTTTCATTGCATCTATCCTTCCTAGATTCCAGTCATCATGTGCATGGGCTCCCGAAGACATGTCACCGGTGAGGCCAAACGGTGCCAACAACAGCCTCTCCCCAATTGTAGGTCCGACACTGAAGGCTGTGGGCAAAGGCAGCAGGAGCAGTCAGAACTGGAGGGAGATTGTCAGTTCTCTGCCGAAACGGGAGGTAAGTTGACAGCTGTTTTAGACTTTCAGCTTTGGGATAAATTGTCCAGATTTTGTGTTGATTTATTAATAAAGAAATCTGTTTTTTATATTGGTTGCCACCGCATTTGATGAGATTAATTAATTTCTTGTATTTTTTGGCTTATGCCTTGTTTATTATTTTTATTTTCATATTTCTTCAGTTATAAACATATTGGCAAATATATTTTAGGTATTCTATCTATCAGAACTTCTTATAAAAAATTGTAATATTGCATTAGGGTGATGCTAATGACGCTGGAGAAACAGAGGAAGCACCACCAGAAAGCACTGAGGAAACAAACAAGAATGAGGAGAAGAACCAGGCAAACCCAAGTGAAAAGGCCAGTGGGAAGACCAAGAAAAAATGTAGCAAGAGATCTTTACTGTCTGACATAGCAAACATATCAGCCGAACCTGAGGCCAAGAAAGCAAAGGCTGAGGCAACTAAGCCGCAGAAGGAGAAAGCTCCATCCAAGAAGAGTGCCAAGCTGAAGCCCATCCCAAAGGGCCAGAGGTCAATTACGGCATTTTTCAAGACATAGAGGTCTTGCATCTGTTTGTATAGGGGGTTCCAGGGTGTTGTTTTAAATGGGGTGTCTTTGTATAGGTAAGTGTCTTTATAGGGTACCTGGATTTCATTAGAGGAGAGAAGAAACCTTCATATGAAGATGTTCTCAGATTTATTTTAGTATCTGTCAAGATGAAATTGTATTATACTTACAAGTGTGTCTGTGTTTTGTGTGTGAATTGGGAAGGTTAGTATGGTACTTTCTTTAGGTGTGCAGGAATGGGCTAGTTTATCATTTGTCGTAAATATTGTTATTGAATATTTTACAGGATGTGAGCATAACAATCATTATTTTTATGTTCAGCATTACTGCTGTACACCATGTACAGCATAAAACTGCTTTTTATGTGTTCCTGTTATATTTTATTTATTTAGAATTTTAAGTTCTATACTACAATATGCCAAAGGTTTTGAGAAGCCAATGAATGTATTTTGTGCATTAATGGATTTTACCAAATATAGGAAGCCTAGTCTATTATTCTATAGGAAAAATCTTCAATACAGTGATAAGCAAATGCACCTTATTAGCTGTAATATAACAGCAGATTTATGTAATCTGAGTTCTTCAAATATAAGTATTTTGAATAGTTATTTGATAAATTAATGCTTATAATGTTATAGTTGTGTGTAAAAGTTGGTTTACCATATTAAAAAATTGTAACAGTGAAGAATGGTTTACATGAAAATTCCATGACAGACCTCCTTTTAATAGGGGTAAAAAGAAAGAAAGAAAAAAATAAATAAATATATATCCATGCTGACAGAGTTCATGTATGATAACTCCTTAAAAATTGTATTGTATTTACTCAAGATTTGTTTAACAATGAGGGACCATTTTGCCTTATGATGTACAAAAGTAATAATTTTTGTTAGTCCTCTGGTATTTTTTAAATTTTACCATAATGTTAAAGGACTCTAGTGTTGCTTTAAATGGAGTTGTGATACTCTTTGCATTAACTTTGATGTTAAGATGTCTATATGCAATGATCTATGATATTAAAAGATGAATTAGGCTTGATTTGGGCTAGTGAAATTAAAGCCTCATTTATAAACTTTGGTTTACGGTTTTATGACTTAATTATTTGTAGGTATTTAGTATCTATATGCATATCATATACTCAGGTTTTTGTAATTTTAGGGGAGTGGAAAGGCTTTAAAACAGACGATATAGGTTGTGCTTATTTGTTTCATTGCAGTTTTATACCTATAAAACAAGATAGATAGGTTGTACTGCCAGACTGACAAATATTGTGTTGAGAGTGGAGATGTGAAAATAATTTTTTAATTATATTAACACAGCTAATATATTGGTTTGAATATGTATACAATAAAAATGTGAAAACTAATTCATTCAGTATTTTTATTGGAAAGTGTTCTTTGTAAGGCTTTAATAAAAATTAATCTTTGATCAAAGAGTTAGAGGAAGAAAGTTACCTATAAGTTCTAGTTATTATGCATAGTAATACAAGTCGAATAGTAATGTTTTAAAAAAAGATAGTTTGACAAACCTTTCGAACCTATTAACAAGGGCTATCACACAGTTTTGTCTAAAGAGTTTTTCTTATTGCTTTCTTAAAATAGTCCTGCGAGTGAATATAAAAGGTGGTGTGGATAATTTGCCAAGCTTCATTTAGCTGTCTTCTTTTTATTTACATTACTTGAATACCATGTTTTAGATAACATATCCTACAAATCAAAAGAAGAAACAATTGAGACAGTAATCAAATTTAATCTATTAACTTTCCCTGAAGCCTGGAAGATATATTGAGTAATGAATATGTAACATGGAGTGATAAACATCCTATGAAAAATACTGTATCATATTTTACCCATCAAAGATGTATTGCAACAGCAAACACTAAATAGTTATATTTGATGCAGGTAAAGTCAAAAACTGGTTGGCAAATAATAAAGTATGGAAGAGGCTAAGAAAAGAAGTCATTTCTTAAGTTGCTTTGCTAAGTCATTTTTTATTCTTTGTGTGACCCCCCTCCCCCAGTCCCTTGCTCGTTGTGAGTTAGGGGCAGTTAGAAGAAGAGACTGAGGCCCAAGGTAGGGGATCACTCCTACCCTGGACCTCAGCTCTCGCCTCAACTAATTTTGCATTGGGTTTTCTTCCCCTTTCCTTTTCCGAAAGGATGGAAGGCTGGATTTGTGTCAGTCTCGAACTTCCTTCGTACTCTGTTTGCTCTTCCCTCTTTACCCTTTTCATTACCATACTAACCAGTGCTTTACAACCTTTAACTTTAATATATTTTGTCCTGATGAGTAACTAATTTTACTCTTTTTGCCACTGTATTGTATCAGTACTGCATGACCTTTCCTTCCTCATTATATCGCTATATTTTGAATAAGACACTAATGACAGAGGTTGATGTGGCTGATTTTTTTCTAGCTGTCGAAAATACCATTTGGAAAAGAAAGAAAGAAAAAAGTTACAGGGAAAGACGAGGAAAATACTGAGAAAGTCACAATGGGTAGTTTCTCAGGACATCCCTTTCCAGGGTCTTCCTTTGCTTGCATGGAAGAGATGGAGAAGAAGGAAAAGGCTAGAAAAGAAGGTAGAGAAACAAAGACTTCTGATTCCTGTTGCTGTTCTGAAATCCCAATGGAAGGGCTCTTTAAAATCATGGTGACAGGTTTTACTATTATAGGAATCTGAGCTATCCCTTCTTTTTTTCAATTGTTTGTCTAGAAATGGTATGTGGTGCAAATGGGGGTATCTCTAAAGTTAATGATCATGACAAATGGAAAAGAGATAAAAAGAAAATATTATTGATTAAATGAAATGATAGAACATCAAAGCTTATGATACTTGAAGAACAGTAATTCAGACTCAGTTCAAAAACAATAATAATAGTATTAATAATAATATTAACAATAATAATAATGATAATTGTAATAATAATAATGATAATGATAGCATTGATAATAATTATAACAATCATAACAGTGATAGTGTCAATTATGATGTTGCAAATGTCAACTACCACTTATGTTACTACTAGTATTAGTAATATTGATAACAACAGGAACATATTATTGCATGTAAGAACATATTGCATATAAGCTGATATCAAGAGGAAAACCAATAAATACTTATTAATGAGAATGTGGCAAAGATAATGATGATGATAACAGCTGCAATACAAACAAAATACTGGCGAAAGAAAAATAAAACCATAGCAAAAAAAAAAAAAAAAAAAATGTACATGTTGAATAAGATACTTTATGCTCATTCTACACACCTGTATACCGGTAAAAGATCCTAATGCATGATAAGAATGAGCATAAATACTACTTTCTCTTTCTCTCTACAGATAGAACGAGGGAGGAGGGGGGAGAGTGAATACCAACACGTAATCTCATCATGAATAAAACATTTACCTATGTACACGTTCCTGCAGATAAATGTACACATGATTGAGTTATGAGCAAAACGCGTCTGTGGTTTCATTGGAAATATTACGTCATAGGTAACAAGTTTTGCATGCTTATCAGTATGAAATTTTGATTGCACATCATACTCGTGCTAATTACCATAGACTTGGAAGCAGAATGAAGAGTAAGATTTCTTTCAGAGAATATACCATACTCCATACTAAGGAGATAGAAAGAGAGAGGGGAGATAGAGGGATAAAAAGATGATGGGGGTAGAGAGGGAGAGATTTGATAAATTTAATATGTCCAGGTGACGGCAGACAATTTTACAAAGGAGTGCAAAAGATGAGAGAGAGAGAGAGCGAGTGAGAGTCGGACAGACAGTCAGACAGACGAGGGGAGAGGGGAGGAGGGAGTAAGGGAGTATATTTTGAATAAGCCACTAATGACAGAGGTTGATGTGGCTGATTTTTTTTTTCTAGCTGTCGAAAACACCATTTGGAAAGAAAGAAAGAAAAAAAAGTTACAGGGAAAGAAACAGTTATAGAAGAAAAAGGACCTTTAAAAACGAAAATACTGAGAAAGTCACAATGGGTAATGTCTCAGGACATCCCTTTCCAGGGTCTTCCTTTGCTTGCATGGAGGAGATGGAGAAGAAGGAAAAGGCTAGAAAAGAAGGTAGAGAAACAAAGACTTCTGATTCCTCTTGCTGTTCTAAAATCCCAATGGAAGGGCTCTTTAAAATCATGTGACAGCTTTTGGTATTATAGGAATGTGAGCTATTCCTTCTTTTATTCGTTTGTGTAGAAATGGTATGTAGTGCAAATGAGGGTATCTATAAAGTTGATGATCATGACAAATGGAAAAGAGATAAAAAGAAAATATTATTGATTAAATGAAATGATAGAACATCAAAGCTTATGATACTTGAAGAACTAATTCAGACTCAGTTCAAAAACAATAATAATATTAATAATTATAATAATGATAATTGTAATAATAATAATAATGATAATGATAGCAATGATCATAATAATAACAATCATAACAGTGATAGTGTCAATTATGATATTGCAAATGTCAACTACCACTTACGTTACTACTAGTATTAGTAATATTGATAATAACAACAGGAACATATTATTGCATATAAGGACATATTGCATATAAGCTGATATCAAGAGGAAAACCAATAAATACTTACTAATGACAATGTGACAGGGATAATGATGATGATAACAGCTGTAATACAAACAAAAAAAGGCGAAAGAAAAATAAAACACCATAGGGACACACACAAAAAATGTACAGATCGAATCAGATACTTTATGCTCATTCTACACACCTGTATACCGGTAAAAGATCCTAATGCATGATAACAATGAGCATAAATACTACTTTCTCTTTCTCTCTACAGATAGAAAGAGGGAGGAGGGGGAGAGTGAATACCAAATCGTAATTTCATCATGAATAAAACATTTACCTATGTACACGTTACTGCAGATAACAAATGAACACATGATTGAGTTATGAGCAAAATGTCTGTGGTTTCATTGGAAATATTACGTCATAGGTAACACAACGTTTTGCGTGCGTTCAAGAAGGGCAAGAACTTTCTCCATAGCCAATAAAATTATTGTGGAAAAAAAGCACCATGGCAACACAAAAAATGGTACAGATCGAAAATATATATATTCATGCTTATTCTGCTCATCTATTTATCGTTGAAAACCTGGTGATGGTATCAAGAGAGAAAGGTGGGAAGGGAAGGAAATGAAAGAGAAAGAGAAAGATGGGAAGTAAAGGAAATGAAAGGGAGAGAAGGTGGGAAGGGAGGGTAATGGAAGAGAGAGAAAGGTAGGAGGGGAGGGAAATAAAAGGGAGAGAAAGGTGGGAAGGGAGGGTAATGAAAGAGAGAGAGAAAGGTAGGAATGTCGGGAAATGAAAGAGAGAGAAAGAAGGGAAGGGAAGGAAATGAAAGGAGGGAAGGAGGGAAATGAAAGAGAGAGAAAGGTGGGAAGGGAGGGACATGAAAGAGTGAGAAAGGAGGGAATGGAGGGGAATGAAAGAGAAAGAGAGAAAGGTTAATGGAAATGAGAGAGAAAGGTGGGAAGGGAGGGAAATGAAAGAGAAAGAGAAAGGAGGGAATGGTGGGGAATGAAAGAGAAAGAAAGGTTAATGGAAATGGGAGAGAGAGAAAGGTGGGAAGGGAGGGAAATGAAAGTGAGAGAGAGAGAAAGAAATGGTGGAAGGAAAGTAGAGAAAGAGAGAAAGGTAGGGAGATAAATGAAATAGAGAGAAAAAGAAAGGTTGGAGGGAAAGGAAAGAAAGAGAGAGAGAAAGGAAGAGAGAAGAGAAAACAGGGAGAGAGAGAATGAATAATAGGGGGGGGGGGCACGGAGAGAGAGAATATTCGGGAGTACCAATCGTATTGCTGCAAGCAACAACTGCACATACACAGGGAAGAAACCTGAGCAAAACCTGTCAATAAATTTACAAGGAGTATTATGACGTCGCTTCAGAAATGTCCGCTTATCAGTATGAAGTTCTGATTGCACATCATACTCGTGCTAGGTACCATAGACTTGGAAGTAGAATGAAGAGTAAGATTTCTTTCAGAGAATGTACCATACTCCATACTAAGGAGATAGAAAGAGAGAGGAGAGATAGAGAGAGAGATGGGGTAGAGAGTGAGAGATTTGATAAATTTATTACATCCAGTTGACGGCAGACAAATTTACAAAGGAGTGCAAAAGATGAGAGAGAGAGCGAGTGAGAGTCGGACAGACAGTCAGACAGACGAGGGGAGAGGGGAGGGAGGAAGAGGGGGTCGGAGAGAGAAAGAGAGATAGAGAAAGGAGATAGCAAAGGGAAAAATAAACAGAGTCTGTAATTCCGAAATACCAAATAGTAATTTCATCATAAATATGCATTTATCTATGTATACTTCCCTGCATCCAACAAGTGCACGGGGATATGGCATGGACGAAACATGTCTGTAGTTTTGTCAGAAATATTACGTCATAATAACACAACGTTTTGCGCGCGGCGAACACGTATTGTACATGACTATTCTGTCGCCTTAAAACCTCCTCTCGCCGGATAAAGCTCTCAGTATGAACTCAGAGTGCAATCACTACGTATCTATTATTGTTCGTGCGCTATACATGATATTGATATTGGTGCTAAATATCATAGACTTTAAAGTATACAGGTGGCAGATTTCTCGTGTATAATATATTATCGTACCTCCGGCAACAAAGAGGTGTATTTGCATCGACTGATATTTATATCGTATATTGTCAGAAACAAAGTTCTTTTCGGGTTTAGCTGCAGTGTATGCAATCCAGGGAAAACTTTTCACCTGAATAAGACGGAAACAAAAAAGAAAAGGTAAAGTTTTGTCTCAGCTGTTCATGTTGCCATATATTGAGTTCATAATTTTCAGTTCGAGTTATTTCATTTGTTTTATTTTATGGAATGTATATTTTGACAGATATTAATGATTTACATTAGAAATCGTTTCACATTAAAAACGAAAGTGTTAAGAATGCTCAGTGAGAATATCATATCCTAGTTACATTGCAATGTTGACTGCAACAGGAACTCGACAGAAACCTCGCTCGCAGAAGCCTTCGCGATGGTGTCGAGCAGCGAACGCAGAGCCGCCATGCAGAGCCTCCTCGGCCAGGCACTCAAGACCACAGCCCGGGACGCTCTGCTTCTGCTTTACAATGCCAGGTTCGTAGATGACGTCGTGATGAACTTTAGAATTACTTTGTCAATGTCTAATATATATATATATATATATATATATATAGCACAACACACACACACACACATATGTATATATATACATATTGCTATATATATATATATATATATATATATATATATATATATATATATATATATATACACACATGCACATATACACATACATATACGCATCATAGATGCATCCCTCTTTCACATGGTAGTACAAAACTAACGAGCCACGCCCTCCCTCTCGGCAGGTTCCCTAAGGCGAATCCGGGAAAGAAACCCTACGACGTCCTGATGAAGTCCGCCAAAGCCAAGGAGATCCTGCAGAAGAATCCCGCGATGGCCAAGGCGATAATGGAAGACAAGAAGGAAAAGCTGGACATCTCGGCCCTCTGTCTCCTCCTTCGCTACTGCTGCGGACTCCGGAAGAATGCCTCAGCGTGGTCTTCCCTCTCTCTTCTGGAAGGTGCGTTCTGGCGGCCCAGGGAGACTGTGCACCTTGACTCCTAGAGAAACCTCCTCTTTGTATAGTCTTTTCCCTTCCTCAGTCCAGTAGAGTCTATGTGTTTCTCAGAAGGGACACGGATGCTACCAGTATTGTATTTTTTTCCTTGTGCATCACGTCACTCGCTGATGCGTGAGAAAGTGTGTGTTCTGGTGCGCAGTAAGTGTGAGAGCGAAGCAAGGTAGCGGAAGGATGTGAAAGCGTAGATGGATGGAATTTTCTAAATATTTATGTATTATGATGGCACCTCTTTCCGCCCGTTATGAAGAACCGCTGATTAAATCCGTTGTTATTGATTAAATCCGTTGTTATTAAGAACCGTTGATTAAATCCGCCGCTGATTAAATCCGTTATGGAGAACCGCTGATTAAATCCTTGTCCTCGTTTTCCAGGGAACATTTCCGAGCTGCGAAAACTCCGCAACGAAGACGGACACTGGACGGAGGAGGGCAGCAGCGACTCGTCCGTGAAGGAGTCGTGGGATCGCTTGGAGGCGGCCGTGACGAAGGTCCTGCAGCTGGGCGGCCTGGAGAGTGAAGTCCCTCGCTTCAAGAAGGAGCTCCAGGATAAGAGGGCCGTGAACCCGTTCCAAAGGGCGTACGACAGAGATGAAGTCAGAGGTGCGTGTCTTCCTCTTGTCCACAGCTACTGAGTCGTTGGTGGAGCCAGTTGACTTGTAAGATTGGATGTTATTTATATATTACTCATTCATTTTCTATGTATTTGCCAACTAAAGCATTTCTAGAAATACGTAGCTTATAAAGTTGCCTCATACGTCGATTAAGCATCTAAAATGTTATGAGTAAAGCAAGTAAGTAATAAGTGAAGGAAATGAACGCAACTGCTTTCCTTTTGCAGTCTCCATGCAAGAGGAACTGAGGGAGGTCTTCCGCAGCGGGGGCAAGACCACCCAAATGCCCCTCGTGTGGGCTGGGAAGAACTTCAGCTTCCACCACAAAGCCACAACCACCTACACCAGCAGCAGATTTTCCGTCAACCGTGATGGGTAAGCCACATGACATTTCTATACACATGCATATACATAGAGATACATCTATATATCTCTTTCATTTCTAACACTTCTTTCAGACGATTTCTTGAGGGTGACCGTTGTCATAATAGCTTTTGCGCTTCTCCCGCAGGACACTGGTGCCCGTGGAGAGTGACGGCGTGGTCGGGGCGCGGGGGCCGTGGCAGACCCTGGTGGTGCAGGGGGAGTCGGGGACGGGCAAGACCTCCCTCCTGCGCTACTTGGCCGACCTGTGGAGCACGTCGCCATGCCCGCTGTCCTCGTTGGCAGCGTTCGAGTTCCTGCTCTTCTTGGACTGCAACGCCGTCACCACTCGGACCTTCAAAGTTTTCGACATTCTCAAGGAAATATTTCCTAAAGCCAGTGCCAAGTGGAGGCCTAGCAGTCTCCTGAAGGTCCTGACGCAGGCTGGCAGCAGCGTCATGATCATGATCGACGCTTTCGACGAGAGGCTGGAGGCTTTCCAGGATGCCTTCCAGAACCTGCAGAAGGCGTGTCCGGAGGCCTTCTTCCTGATCACCACGCGGCCCCACTGCGTCCCCGCCATCGTCAAGCTTTGTGAGAGACAGGTGCTGCGGGTGACGGCTCACGGCTTCAGCAGAGCGAGCGCAAGGAACTACGTGGACAAACTGCTGGTATTGCAAGGGAAAGCTGGAG
>NW_020870026.1:667772-682772 GCF_003789085.1 Penaeus vannamei
TTTTGGCTCTTGTGATTTTAGCCAGTTGTATTCCCTCGTGTTCGAAGGGATTATAATTTGATAGTGGGAGAAAGAAAAGGAGTTATCCTGGCAATGTGGAACTGCATTTCTATGTTCAAGATTGAGTTTATGGGCCTCCTTTTAGCGGGAGAAAAGCAATCTAAGACTTCAGTTATTGCAATATTTCTCTTATCTTGAAAAGCTTCTTTCCCCCTTGCCATCAAAGTTTAACTATGAATTGGTAATCATAATATATTGTGTGTATTCAGTGAAAAACTGATTGAGAAAAGACTTTTGGACCACTTGAAAGAAATGGCAGACCACTGCAAACAGGGCATGGTAACAATAAAAAGACACTGTAAAATATGCTAGTGTGATCATTAGGCTAGAATAATTAATTTCTAACAGATGGCTAATGATGATCTATAAAAGCTCTGGCTTAAATCTGGGTGACAAATCAAGCATTGACTAAAACTCATTATTTAGCAGAACAGAATAGTTGTGTTCCAAAGAGCAGTAAAGTATTTTTTAACCATTAAAGTTCAGTAACAGTAGTAGTAAGAGGTAAAAGAGAGTAATGATAAAGGAAGGGCAACGGTCTATATGTGTCTCAACACCTGTCTTTTGCCATTTGAAGTGTTCAATTTTTCATACTAGAAAATGTATATTTCAGTCTCGTATCTCAAATGCAGTGAGTGTCAGCAGAATTCAAAGTTGTGACAGCTATCACAGCTACCCCTTGAGAATGGATGAAAATTGGGTAAAGATGACCATGAATAAATAGATGAAACATTTAATTATATTTCTTATTAATTAAAACTGTGAAATTTGTATTTCTATGTATACATAATACAAACATATGTGCAGGAGGAATGTAGTTTAGGAAGAAGAAAAGAGGAAGAGATGAATTGTGTCATTCAGCACCAGAACTACTACCTCAAGCTTACCATGTTTTATTAATAAGAAGATCAAGATAGGAAAATGAGATTCCATCATTGGTTCAGATAGAAAGAAGCCTTTATGGGAAGTGATAGGGAGTGAGGGAATAGGATTAATATCATGGGTGTAGCTAAGAAAGCATGTTTTACAGTATAAGGTTTATGAGAGGACGTAACTTAACGTAAAGAAGCATGGGATAAAAAAATTCTGCTAGTTTTTTGACAGGCTTCCTATTATATTTGCTGATAAGATTTTTGGTACATTTTGGATTTTGCTACAAATTTGGAGAACAGGTACTGACAGGGGTTAAAAACTACAATACTGAAAGAAAGGTGGATAAATGGAGAGAAGTAGATGCAATGAGATTTTTTTTTCTTTTCAAATATTATATCCTTGTTTCCTTCACATTTTAGTAAGATAATATTGTATGTAGCTAAGATAATTTCATTCTGGAAGAGTTATTAAAATGAATATAACGGGTAATTGTTTTTCAGTATCATATGCAATAATTATTCACAACAGCGATACAGAAGCAGGTATTGAAAAATCATTTAAGAAGATAAGCAAATAGAAATATACCTTCACACTTACACTTATTTGAAAAAAAATTATAAAATTGGAATTGGATTTTGTTCACTTATTGTCTATTAATTCCTTGGTTGGTGATGGCAATAACATTCAGGATACTGAGCATCATATCAGACTTTTTGAGCAGAATGCTTTGTGATTAAAAAATTAATCTCACTCATATATAAATATAGATGATAGATAAATTATATAGCTGATGAGTAGAACTTTCACAAAAGTAACTTGAGGGTATTAAATTTCCCTATTTAATTTTGATTTTTTTTGATTTTCAGAGATCATGGGTTGGCTGAGGAGCTATTCAAGTCCCTAAGTCACCAAGGTTCTCCTGCGTACTGTGCTTTGATTCGGGGCATGACGCGTTATTACCAGGTGGGGCATCAGAGGGAATTTTGCCCTTCTCTTGTTGTTTTGGCAAGAGAATATCTTCCTTGTAAAGGAAGATGTAAGTAACATTGTGATTCTTTTTGTTATAGCACTAGAATAAGTTGATGTCATACTGATAATAACATTTACTCTTAAGGTGGATAGAGCTTGGCAGATGTACCAAGAAACACTAGAAAAGGGGATCCCACTCGACACAGAAACCTACAATTCCTTGATTCGAGTTGCATCTCTCATGAGAGAAGGCTCGGACCTGCGCTGGAAGTTGGTCAAGGTAGGGTGAGCTTTTCATTTATTCTGTTTTTATTTGGTTATTTAAGTCTGTTATGATTTCTTGAATCGAATGTACATTGAGCCTTGTGGAAATTGAAAACATTTTGTCTGGTTTAACCCATAAACTGTGACACATCATATGATGGAATGGCTTGTAAATGATTTATGACATGTGATGTGAAGGCTATTTTTAAACTTAGTGGCCTATATTTTGTTCCCATGTATCTCGTAATAACGTTTGGAGGTTTATGCGAGAACTAAGATAAATAACGAACTAAAGTTTTGTTTTCTTATATTTTCCATGCAATCTTTCCTTTATAACAGTAGATTTTTTTTTTTTGAGAACTTTTTTATGCCAATAATTGTGCACCATGAGTATGATTGCCAGAAACCTGTTGCACATTTTACGGGTTAAGTAGATTGATTTATGCTAGAGAAAGGAGATGATATTCTTAAAATTGATACTTTATTTTCTGCATAGCTTGAAGTTTATTATAACTTGATACAAGATATTGGAGCCTTTCTTACACACAAAGTATTAATAAACTCTAGTGGAACTTTAAGCAGTTCTTTAACATCCTTCCTGTCTACACTCAACAGGAGATATTGACAGCCATGTCAGAGGCAGGTGTGAGACCAAACCTAGGGACCCTAAATAGCACGCTGGAGTCACTGAGCCAGATAGCAAGCTGGAGGCAGACAAAGAACTTGAGCTTACAGGTCATGGCTGAGTTTAACAGGCTGGGGATCCAAGCCTCACTAGCATCCTACTACTTCCTCCTCATCATACACTGCAGAGAACGTGAGTGATCAGGTAAAGTTTCTTGGCCCTAGTTCCCTCCTCATTATACACTGTAGGGAACGTGAGTGATCAGGCAAAGTTTCTTGCCCATACTTCTCTGATGGTTGGTGTTAGTGCAGGAAAGTCTTTCTACCCTCTGTCAAAAATGTATGAATGAGAATGAATGGCTTCACGTTAAAAGAGATGTTTTCAACTGTACCGTTCCCTGGTTGTGCTTGAGGTCCTTTCACTGTGCTGGAGTTAACACGAATTTGCTGGATAGTTTCATATATTTGAATCCCTAAATAGAGGTAGTCTCTCACTCTTACTGTGTTCATGTCCAGTGTACATAGGCTACATAGAAGGGGTCACAGTACAAAATCAAAGAAAGAATAGAAAAAAAAATTGTTTCATACCTGTCATTTACATCTCAGCCAATAATATCTATTAACATATTAACGCTGATATATTTCGAAGCCGAAAATAAGAGATTCTGGGCAGCTACAAAATTGGCGTGCGGGGCCCGCTGCTGCGTTGGAGCGCGAGCCCGATACAGCTACACATCCCTCCCTCCCTCCCTCCCTCCCTCCCTCCCTCTCTCCCTCCTCCCTCCCTCCTCCCTCCCTCCCTCCTCTCTCCTTCCCCCCTCCCTCCCTCCCTCCCTACCTCCCTCTATCCGTCCATCTTTCCATCCATCCAGCTAGCTGTCCCTCCCTCTCTCCCTCTCTCCCTCTCTACCTCCATCCATCCATCTATCTGTCTATCTAAACATCCATCCATCTATCTTTTATTCATTTATCCATCCATTTATCTATCTATTTTTATTGCAGGTGGGCCCATAAGTCATATTCTTATTGACATCATGAACCACATCGCAGATAAAGAGTTCAGCATCCAGGACCCCAAGGATACGTTTTTCTTTGTCACAGCAATGGATGTCTGTCGGAACCACCTGCACGTGAGTCAGAAGATAATTTGGATGTTTTTTTTTTTCTCTCTCTCTCTCGCTTGTGCCTTGAAGATTCTTGCTTTCTCTCACTGTCTTAAGAAAAAGAGAGAGAGAAAAGAAGAGAACGGTGTATCATTTCTCTCTTTCTTTCATGGTCTAAATTAAAGATAAAGTGTTGTATTCATATAAAATGAAAGATTCAATATTCTTCTGTGTCTTTAATCCTTATATCAAAATAACTGTGATAGACTACATTACGATTATCAGTTTTGCTCTCAGTTGAGTGCACATTCCTGCCTGAGGAATGACTTCTGTACTCCTTTTTCCAGAGCAAAGAGCTAGCCAAGCGTGTGGATGACCTCCTGCACACAGGGAACAACTATATGCTGATTGGAGACTCATATAAGGAATCTATTTATTAGTAAGTTTTCTGAAATGTTTGAATGGAAAAACTATAGAAAACTTGTCATGTTTGTGGGTATTGTTTTTTCAGTGTCAGCTAGAATTAGAATTTTTTTGACACTTTTCAATCACATATTCAAAATATTGAACAAGAAACTTAATTTGGAATATTGTCATGTTTCAGAATATGTTGTATCCCAATTTTGCCGACTTCATTAATAGATTGTCAAGGGTTCTCAGGAATAATAATTCTTGGTTTATGATAAACATACTTGCAATACACATTAGCTAATATATTAGTCCAGGAAAATATCCCAAGGTAGGATATGGATCTTTATTATTATAATTAGGAGAGATGAAAATTTTAAATTCATACTATGATATCTGTTGAATGAGACTGATTGTTTATATATAATTATTTATTTATAAATGATTTCCTCACAAATGATTCAGTGATAAGATGTCAGATGTCACAGTTGGAAAATGTTAAATCTTGTGTGTTGTATTTGAGTAACATATTTTTTCTTTTTTTACAGCCGTCACTATTTTGCTCTCTCGTGCAGCACAGACACTGTAGACCAATTCATGGAGCTTTATAATGAATTGGTACCTCATATTTATACCCCAGAGCCTGGTGTTATGGAGGTGAGGAATAATTTATGTACCTTATTTCCTGTTACTAGTAGAAGTTTTATTCCTTTGTTTATATACACCTGAATAGAGTGGAACTTGATGCTTTGAGAATTTTATGACACTTTTGCTAATGTGGAGAGCACACATCTCGTATATTACTTTCAGCCTTAACACATATGATGCAGTGAGTCAGTACATTATTAGTGAAATATTGTCTCTCCTTAGCATTCTGTGAGCTTTTTGTGTGATGCTTGATTTTGCTGTTTTACCATAATGTAAGATCAATAGTAGTCATTGAACCCATTGCTGCTGGGAGTGGTATGCATGTCCACTGCAATTTTAATTAATTGATCGAGCTTATAAGTAGATGGCTTCACATGCTTAATCACCAAGGGGTCAGTTATTATAGTCTGTTCAATTTGGATATATGGGAGGCCCTCCCTTCTACTGGGCTGTAATTACATAGTTGGCAGGGATGTTTCATGATCGATAGTTAACCCATCCACGCCGGGTACATTTTGTAGCCAAAATAAAAAAATCCAGGCGGCTACAAAATAGGCGGGTGGAGCTTCCCCGGAGTCTGTCCTTCCGCCCGGCCGCGCGCCGCTGCTACGTCGGAGCGCAGCCCCGATATAGCATCACACTGGGCGGCCCGCCCAGCAATGTTTATTTTTTCCGGTGTCTCATAATGGGTTAATAGCATTTTACTTTTGACATAGGCCCTTCCTCTTGAGTGTACAGTTTTCAGAAATTTGTAATTATGTTTTCATATATCATTGATTACATTAGTATTGGCACATATGATTGGAGAATTTGAATAATTGTCAGATTTGCTTTTATTTTATTTTGTAATAAGGGTAGCATGCAAGCTGGCAGGACTGTCATGTTTGATAGATAATAAGAAAATTTAACTTGTAATTTGAGTATTAGTATTTTTTTCTTCTCAAGTTTACTGTTTATCTACTCATAATTACTTTTCTCATGACCCGTGATTTGCATAAAACTGGCATAAGTGGTTGGAATGTTTAGATTATAGTTAGATAATGTCTTCTCTATATGTGGCACTGTTGAAAGGGGCAGGGCCTACTGTATAGCTAGATTGAACAGATTTTAGTCCTATTTTACCTACTATCCTTTTCCTTTTTGTTTGAATGTTTTTTATTGCTAAAAGTATTTTTAGTGACTTTATAATTTATAATCATAATGTCAGTAATAATGATAACAATATTGTTTTCAATAGAATTTGAAAAAAGGAAATCTGGTTTGGTCACCCAACCCTAGTACTTGACACCTTAGTGGCTGAGTGCTTGTGGAGCTATCTATGTGTAAAGACCATTCACAAAACAAAACTACAGTGGACATTACATATTCCTGGAAGCAGTGGGTCAATTTGCCGCCCACCTCGGGCGACAAAATCAGAGCGTAAGCTCCGATGGGACAGCCAGCCATTATCCATATTCTAGGTGTCACATATGTGTGACTCCCGGCGCAAGTGGGTTAAGAAAGCTAGCTAAGTTTTCCTGCTTCTGAGTACCTCTTGTACCATATGGTGGACTTGGTCATGTAAGACTGATGCAAGAGACAGAGAATGAAGGTAATATACTACTATATACTCTTAGACAAGCTCATCCATGAATTCACTTGTGATAAATGGCCTAATGTGGGAATGATAAGAAACCAAAGTGTCTTGGTACACATTCCTGTCTATGCCACTTGAACCCAGGTTGTCCAGGAATGTTCCCTTCTCATGCTTGAATTTCAGTGATAGACAAAGGCTCATCTGAATCTGAACTCATGTTGTGCAGGAGCATATAATTTAGCTCATTTTCAGTACAGCTGTTGGAGTCAGAATCCAAGGACAAGTATTCTGAACTCTAATCAGATGAGATGGAAAACAGAATTGCTAAGGGTAAGGCCAAGGTAGTGGCCAACGTATTGTCTGGCAAAGCAGGAGCTTTGGGAGCACTACCAGAGAGGAAGCAAGAGTTGGAATGTTTTGGAAGCATCTCCAGTGAAGCACAGAAGAAAATGATTTCTCACTTAGGTCATAAATTTTAGAAAATTTTGACCAGTCAGGTCATGCCAGATCCCTCACACCCATCAAAACAAATAAAGAAACATCTGGAATGCACGGGATTTGCCAGTGTCTGTTAAATTATAGTTTTCAATTAAACTATGTCTATAATTACAGTGTAAGCATGAGTATAATTAGCAGTATCATTATTAGCTCATGGTATAGATACAATCTGCATGTTCCTCCTTTCATGACATGGACAACTTGACAGTAAGGTTGTTTGAATCATGGTATGACATACATGCAACCTGGAGATATGACCATTGGTACCATGGCATGTATGTCTGGCCACCTGATGTTATGGGGTTAAAAATCTGTTTATGTAGTCATTGCTCCTTCATACTAATGAAACAGAACAGTATACTCAAGAGGCTGTATCTGTTTCATCCTCAACTGTACATTGTTTCAGGAACTCCTGAAAGCACTGAAGGTTCATGAAGCACTGGAGTACTTACCTCAGCTGTGGTCAGACATGATTGTGTTTGACCACACCTCAAGGGAGAAATTGCTCATGTCTGTGCTCTCTGCTATGACTTGCCACCAACCCTCAGAGGACAACACCAAACTTACCGAGCAGCTGGCAACAATTGCATGGGATTTGTGGACAAGGGTGCAACGAATGGAGGAAGACCGAAGGAATAAGGTAGGTCTAGGAGACTTTAAGTTGCAGGAAAAATTGTGACTCAGTTGCTCATGTTGTGTAAGTGGGAGAAATAAGTAAGAAAATATCTTTGAATATGCTAATAGGTTTTTATGTGTCTGCAGCTGTAGAAGGGCCATATTAAAGAATATTAAAAGTAAGTCACGAAAGACACGTGCAGACCCTGTACACTTTGTAAACAGTTGACTTTGGCCTACATGGCCCAAAGCTCATCCCCCCAAAAGTAGGCCCAAAAATCCTGATATATATATATGTACTGATCTTTCACCAAATATCAAATATCAAATATCAAAAAAGAAAAAAAGAAATGCTGTTTTCCTCCAAAGTTGCTATATAAATCAAATTCCTAAACATTTACAAACTGAATTAGTCAGTTTTAATAGCACAAAGGGGATGATAAATTAGTATGCACAATGAAATTTATGCTTTGCCCTTACATTAAGACAAAGCTAGGAAGGGAACTAAAAGTGGACATTACATTAATTAACTTTTTCAAAAATTCTAATTGATATTCTTAATTTCTAAGATAATATGGGTTAACCCCCAAAAAACATGCAGAAATGCAAATCATAATATGAGAGCCCTCCATGTAGCAACACTGAACTAGAAATGAAAAGTAATGAAAAAAATATAAAAAATATAAAAACAAAGAGCATTTTGATTTTCAGATCTAAATATTAGAACCTTGGGTACTGAAAACCAAATGTAGAAATGTGACATTACTTTGATTTTTTTTGATTTTTTTTATTTTTTTCAAAATTTAATTTTGTTTCTCTGAAAAATAGTATTCATTGTTATTCTAATGTAATTGCAATTATTTTGATAAACTTTATTGGGAATAGTTTTATTTAAAAAATGTACGAGACTATCTTGAAAAAGCAACGTTTCATTTCAGCCAAAGCTATTTGAACTTCATTTTTGTTCTCATTTCCTAAAACCAAAATAAAAGATATAGGACATTTTTAAGGGCCTTTACTTTTCATGATTTGAAGCTTAGACGACAGTATTTGTTAACCCTATTTATAGATCAACGTAAATAAAAAATGAAAATTATTTAATTTTAATAAAGTGTATAAGGTCCTTCTCTTGTAACAAGTAAAAATATATAATTAATGAAATAATTTTCTTTGTAGCATTATTGTACATGCAATATTTCAGTTGTTAAATTTTACCAAAACATTTTGTAAACAAATGTATATTACATGAAAGTGCATATCTTGTACAAAGTTTTGGCATCTTGCTCAAACGGTCATAGTGCATGAATTTTGCCAACCAATTTTTCCTCATGGCTGATTTGACAAAAATGTTTCCCTCAGATAACTTGGTCTGGTCCCATGATTGGGGATTTGCTGACTACACTGGTCAGATGTGGCGAGTACAGCAAGGGCGTGGAGGTGATGCAGAAAATTAGTGCTGATCCGCACATTGTTCTAGGCTCTGCAACTGTCGACTCTCTTCAAACCCTTCTTGACGCAGCAATTGGAAACGATGAAGCCGACACAGGGGTGGTAAGAACTTGATTTTTTTTTTTTTTTTTTTTTTTTTTTTTTTTTTTTTTTTTTTTTTGTCTTTGGTTCATCATCCTTGATGGTGAGGATGATTATCATAGCTAGACACACGCACACTGTCACACACACACACACACTAGCGCGTATGCACATGTTTGTCCTGTATTGATTTTTGGAATACTAAATATTGATGGTCAAATAATGCCTTCATAAATATATTTTATTGCTCACTTTTATAAATTTGAGAAAACCCAAACTAGGGAGAACATTGACCATTGAGACATTTGAAAACAATTTCAAGTTATTTTAAGTTAAAAATAATGTAATGTACATATTTTGTATCCTTTTCAATTTAAATATATTTCTTCAATTAATTATCCAACAATTTGCAATCTGTAATAATGCTTTTGTTCACATCCTCAGATGGTAGTAGTCTATGCTGTCGATGCAGGACATCAAGAGGCCGCGGACATGGCTAAAAAACTTGGGTCAAGTCTTACCCTCAATGCAGAACACCGTGCCAAGTTAACATCTGTGTTGGGGATTGATATCATAGCAGATTTGAAAGAAAAGGAGATTTCTGAATCCTAGTTGTAAGGATATTTAAAATTCATGTGTGGTGTAGTCTCAGCTACTGTACCAAATAGATATGCCCATATAAATTAAAAATTTGTAGTTGAGGTAGTGCTGAAAAAATTCTTGTCTCTCTGGAAGGGAAAGGAAATAGTCAATGAATCAAGGGTTATATTACAGAACTCACTTGAATGAATTCACAAGCATTCATTGAATGAAAACACATTCCTGTTTGAGGCTTGTTACAGAACAACATCAAGAATTTTAGGACAGTATAGAAATGGTGGGGCAGTCTATGCTTAGGTGGATAAATGTAGATATCATGATTATGCAAGTGCATGATTTTTTTCTACCTTGTTTTGGACAAGTTGTAAATATTGTTAATAAAATTGTTTAATGTATTGTGTATTTGGTCATATCCCTTGAAAATAAATTGTAGTTACTCACAAATAATGAATGTCAAATATTGTTCCAAATGTTTCATGGACCTTTCAAGACAAACAAAAGATAGGAGGACTTATTAAAAAAGCCTGAACAAAAATAAATATATTTAAAACAAATCTGGTCCATCATTACACAACAGAGAACCTCTTCTCAAATTCTTTGAATCGAGATATTTCTTTCTGGGTGACAGCAGGTGAGCAAGTATTTAACGCCTGTAGGAGCTGTTGCTTGCTTAGGTGTACCTGTCCTGCATCTTTGTTGTATTGACCTTCCCTCACTGCAGCTATGGTTGCCTGGAATATGTCACTTGTTTAGTTTTGGGTTTTAAATCACATTGAGGACAAATGTTATGCCACTTAATACATTATTTTAGTCCTGGTTTCACATGTCAAATAATGTGTTTTATAACACTTTATACATGTATGTCAACTGGGATTTATGGGCCAAATTATTTTCATGGGTGTCTGAGGTCTTGCCCCAGTAATATCTTGGACAAGTTAGACACTTTCAATTTGAGGTAGCAACTCGGCTATCATAACACTGTCATTTTGATGGCCAGGAAGTTCATGCTACATTATCACACTGATTTATTCTGAGTAAGCTAATGAATTTCAAGGGTAATCTATTTGGTCATATTTATGATTATGATATAGAGATTTTCAAATGCATTTTGCTATGACACATCAATCTCCTGATTTGTTTATTGCATTTAATTATACAAGTGGAAACTGATCATATTGCCTATAACAAAAACAATATCTTATTCATGCTTACCCTCATTATCATATTCTCCAATTCAGCTCCAGTAAAACCTTCTGTTTTATCTGCCAGAGACTCCAAGAAACTCTCTGATTCAACCCCCAACTTCTT
Source organism: Penaeus vannamei (assembly GCF_003789085.1). Lineage (NCBI taxonomy): Eukaryota > Metazoa > Arthropoda > Malacostraca > Decapoda > Penaeidae > Penaeus > Penaeus vannamei. Next base: position 678,849 of record NW_020870026.1, read on the forward strand.
AGTTTTAAGCTGTGATGAAAAAAAGTATGGCGACATTTAGGGAAATACGAGTTTTAACAATATTAAATGTTGTACAATATAATGGAGATAGGATTATGGAAGATAACATTAACCATTTTTATCACAATGTCTAATGATGGGAGTGCTCAAAGAATAGACTATATAATCTACAGAATATGAAACGTATAATCTTTCTCACATAGATTCTTATACTGAAATCGTCTCATTTTTAGAAGGACCAAAATATTTTCCTAATTACTAATTACTCACTCTTAAAATGTCATAGCGGGCCTCACGGTCTGGAGGGGGAACGTAAACCAGGCGGTCAAATCTCCCAGGACGCAACAGTGCTGGGTCAAGGCTTCCTGGGTTGTTGGTTGCAGCACACACCAACACTCCATCCTGAAGAATACAAGCATGTGACTTCAGAATTGATAAGTTATGATGATTTACAATAAACACAATCACAAATGCACACATATATGCATACAAGTGCACACATGCATACACACGCACATGAACACACACACAGTCTGATATATGATACTGAAGTGTAGATCTCATGGTTTTGCACAGATATTTTCTTAATACATCTGGTGAAAACACTAGTCTGTCTTCTTTATTTTTACTGGTTTTGGTATGTCCTGCCCTCTAAGTTTATGTTAAGACATATACAGACCTGATCACTCGTGCAGCTATTTGTTAACTGGGAGGCCCCTTGAAGACTTGTGGCCTGTACATCTGCTCCGTCCATTGCCTGCAGTAGTTCATTCAAAATGCTGATGTGAACACTACTGTCATTCTTTTCTCTGGATCCAAAGATTCCATCTGAAAATCATAAATAAGAAAGAAATATCATAAAAAGTTTATCATGATACTATACAATGATCATTAAAACATAATGTAGGAGTTATACTATAACAATAATAATCTCTTATTACCATACACATGGTAAATCAGCTCATCCTCTCCTGACAATTTTCCTTGCCTGCCTTGAAAGTCACTCACCAATTTCATCAATAAAAAGAATGGTAGGCTGGGCGAGGCGGGCAGCATAGAAAAGTGCAGCGATACGCTTCTCAGAATCGCCAACGAAGGGGGACAGAAGGTGAGACGCATTGGCTGTAATGAAGGTGCAGCCCCTTGATGAGGCTAGTGAGGCAACCAGGCGTGTTTTGCCACACCCTCTTGGCCCATACAATAACACCCCTGTGAAATTGCAAAAGCGCTCTGTTAATTGGGAGCTGTTTTCTTTGTTATGCATTAATATTCCTTTTTGCAAGTAGGTTCTGTCTTTTGCATATGATGTATATCTTACCCTGTGCATCAACTGGAAATATAATTAATAACAATAATGTTGAGAAAGAGGACACCATAAAAGTTTGGTGCACAAAAAAACACCTAAAATTATTCTCTTCAACTTAACTTATTCTTATCAAATCTGATCTAATGAAACATTCATAGCTACCAGTCTTCATCTACCTCTCGGCCTCTTCAGCTTCAGTTTCTTGTAGGCTTCTGCAAACTCTGTGTGATGAGTGAATATTCTATGAAGTCTCTCCTTTACCTCTTGCAGGCCTCCAATAGGTGATGCAGCTGGTTTTGCAGTGATGAAACTCAGTGTTTTATGAATGCTAGGTGTAATTCTTTCTGCACATTCAAGCATTATGTCAGTTATTGCATCAGCACTTACGGACTCCTGTGGGTAGAGTTGACAAATCTTAGAAAGGAGAAGAATGACTTAAAAATATACACATAGTAGAACAGTGCTTCAAAGACTTATATGGAGGAACTCTTATCAAGTATCCAACCTCTCCTATTTTTGCCCTCGTTGCATCCACCAGTGCTCGCAGGTCAGCACCTACAAAACCCGGTGTTGCATGAGCCACCTTGAACAAACCCGCACTGCCAGCAGGTAGCAGGTTGGCACTGTGTACAGCTAAGATGCTCTCCCTATCACTTGCTGAGGGAACATTCAGAAGAATCTTGGAAGGAAGGGTAAGAAAAGTGGTTTAGGTTTTCCATACAAAAATTAAATTATAATAATTATTTTCCTGTTTTTTATTCTTAAGTTAGACATAAAAATAAACAAAAATGGAACAGACAGAGGCCTTTAAAAGAAAAGAAGAGAAAAGAAGAGGAAGAAGAAAAAAGAAAGAATTTTGAGAAGAAAAAAAATTTAAGAAAAAGAAAATGTAAGAAGAAAGAAAAGTCAAAGAAAGGCCTTTAAGGAAATAAGACCTTACCTCAGTTTCAAAACGACCAGATCTTCTTAGAGATAGATCTAGATCAAAAGGTCGATTAGTAGCAGCCATGATCATCAAATTTGAACACAACCGGCACTTGTCTAATGTCAACAATACCTGGAAAAGAAGTATAATAAATCAAAATAGTATAACCACAAATTACAGCTAAATTAAATTACACTGATAGTTTTTTTTTTTAACCACTCAAACAACAAAGTATTATACACTATTTTCTTTTAGCATGGTTGCTTACTCAAAACAAATTGATAAAAAAATAACAAAAACTCCTTAACCTGTGCTGTGAGTCGGAGCTGATGGAGACTTGATTCTTTTGTTCTCATTGGGCATAATGAATCAATTTCATCTATGAAGAACAGGCATGGACCTTCTTCACTCAAAGACTGAGCACGCTGAGCCACCTGAAATTGGCTTAAAGTGTTAAGCAAATATGTACTAGTGTGCTAAATTAGAATATATATTTCATATCCTTCTATGAATAATAAGAATAAAAATCTTGATGCTTGTGCTTACTTTTATAAAGTTATTTTCACTTTCTCCCTCATATGGGCTGACTAGCTCTGCTCCAGCTGTTGCTACTAGACATGTTCCGGTTTCTGCACAGAGCTGACGTACCAAGGATGTTTTGCCACATCCTGGAGGGCCAATTAACAACACTCCTGGGTGAAAGAGTAGTAGTTAGTTCCATAAATCAAAGTCTCTTCCAATCACCATAGAACAAAGCTGATGAAAATTGATCAGTTTATCTTGAAATGAAGTATGAATATACAGCTATAATGCAAGACTATTGAAATAATACAAGGAATATGATAAATTACATAAAATTCACCTGAAGGATAATGGACACCAGCTTTGGCAAATTCTTCCTTCCTCAACCATGGCTCAACCATCAACCTGCGTAAATACTTGAGAACTTTATCCAGACCACCAAGAGCCACTTGATCATGGATGGTTCTACTTCTCCTGTCCTCACTCTCAATTCCAATAATATCCACATCTGTATCTGAGGTCATAGTCCCTACTTCTTGAGGCGAGACCGAACAATCTTCTACTATAACTCGAGAGATACCTAACACCTTTGCTAATGGGTTGCTTGTACATCTTATCTGATTCCCTTTCACTACACCATAGAGACGCATCAGGTCTAAGACGAAAAATTTATATCCATTGTTATTTTTTCTATAATTCAGCACATCTTCTACTGTCTTCAAGATGACTGTTACCGAAATCGACTTCAGCTTTACAGTTTTCAAGGGGATAATGTCAGATACTTGCAATGTGTAGCTTTTGACAGGAGATGTCACATCACAATCACGAGATTTATGAGAAACACAGTCACAAGCAATTAACTGGTAGCCCATTTCATAGTACGCCTCTGGAACAAGCACTGCACGACACACCAAAGAGAATTCCTTGGAAAGCTGGATGTGAACATATGATCCAACACTTCCTTTGATCTCCTTCAGGAGCTGTGCAGGTATGAGGCAGTGCTGCAAATCACAGGGCCCTTGACTCCTTACACAGGCTAAGTGAACTGGTTTATCCATCCTCTTTGAATTCAGTCCTCAAGATCTGAAAAATTAGCCACATATAGTAATTCACATGATACAAAACTGACACAAACTATAACTTTTGATAATGAATACAGGTACAAACACAC
>NW_020870026.1:692772-695272 GCF_003789085.1 Penaeus vannamei
CAAGAAGATGATAATGTAAGAAAACAAGAAAGACAATGATAATGTATGACATGTAAGGAAAACACCATAATGTATGATAATGTTGATAAGAAATGACGATGATAATGTATGAAATGTAAGACAACAACGAACAACAAGAAAGACGATGATAATGTAAGATGATAATCTGCCTCTCGAAATGATAATGTATTCAACAAGAAAGACGATGATTGGTCAACAAGAAAGACGATGATAATGTATCAAGAGTGATGTGGATAGACTGTACTTGAAGAGGCATGAAAGACGCAGAGGTTTGATCAGCTTAAAACACTGTGTCAGAGGAGAGGAAAACAACTTGTACGTGATGAATTCTGCGGAGAAACGAATTCAGGGGGTTCGTACATCAGGAACAATTGAGACAGAAAGTACCATCAGTAAGAGTGAAATCAAACGACAAAAGGCTCAGGAGCTTAAACAAAAATAGATGGAGTAAAGGATGTATGGACAGATCATCGGGGAAATGCCACAGAACGTAGAGAAGGACAGAACCTGGAATTGGCTAGTCAGAAGTGATTTAAAGGTTGAGGCGGAGGTGTTGTTATGTGCTGCACAAGGACAGGCGTTCTGAACAAATTACGTAAAACACCACATTGATAAGAGTATTGACAATCCCCTTTTGTTGAATGTGTGGAAAGAGAAGAGAGAGTGTGCGACACATAAGTGAATGTGAATAATTAGCTCAGAAAGAATACAAGAGACGCCATGATAATGTTTCAAAGAAAATTCACTGGGAACTGTCTAAGAAAATGCATTAGAACATCAGGAAAGACGGTATGAACATGACCCTGGAAGGAGCGGCAGAAAATGAAGATGTAAAATTGCCGTGGGATATTAAAATGCAATACGACAATGTGATAGAAACAATGAGACCCAGACATTATTATTATTGATAAGAAGAAAAAAAAAGTAGTTTAATCATGGATATTGCAATGCCCGCCGATGGAAGAGTACATGAAAAGGAAAGAGAAAAGGTGGAGAATTACTAGGACTTCCGGAGAGAAATTGGAAGACTGTGGCAACTGAGGAAGGTGCAGGTTGTTCCTGTTGTTGCAGGTGACCTTGGAAGTGTGACAAAAGTGTGACAGCTGTACGAAAGACTGCCTTGTTAGGAACTGCAAGGATCCTGAGAAAGATGTTAGATATATAAGAGAAATATTTCCTATTAGCCTTTGGTAATTTGTTATGGCCCACCTAACAGTCGGATGTTATGGCAGGTTTTATCTTGCACTGAATTGATTAAACTTGAATATGTAAAAAAATAATGTGTGAACTGTTCAGATATTGCTCATTAAGACGGCAATTCCAACAGCCAGAGCATAACCTGAAATAATAATGATAATAACAGTGATAATGATGATAATGATAGTAGATAATAGCTGTAATGATAATAGGAATAATGACAACATCATTGATAATGAGAATAATAATAATGAAAACAGTAATGATGATAATGATAATGACGATAATAATGATAAGGATAATGACATATAACAATAACAATCATAATGATAATAATGATAAGAAATGATAATGGTAATGATAATGGTAATGATAATGATAATAATTATAATAACGATAATGTTTGTAATAATAATAGTAATAGTAGTATTACTATTAACGATGATAATAATGATAATGGCAATAATAATGACAATAATAATAATAATAAATAATAATAATAATAATAATAATAATAATAATAATAATAATAAAATATAATATATAAGAATATCGAATAGCAATAAGGATGATAATAATGATAATGATAATAATCATAATGATAATAAAAAATCAACAGCATTAACAAAACCAATATTAATAATATTAATGATAGTAATAGTAGTGATGATAATCATAGTAAAAATAACAATAATGATAATGATAATGGTATTAATGATAATAACAATGAAAATAATAATGATGATGATGATACTAATAATGATAATAATGATAATAGTAGTAGTTCTACAATATCATCAACAACAATAACAAGAACAAGAACAACAATAGTAGCCCTAATAATTATGATAATAGTAATCATAATAATAAAAAAAATATGATAATAATGATAATAATGATAATGATGATGGCAATAATCATAATAATAACAATAACAGTAATAATAACAATAATGGTAATATTGCTAATGATAATAATGTTAATGCTATTACTAATATTGATATTATTGACAGTAAGTATAGTATACATAAGAGCAATAATAACAATAATGATAATGATAATAAGAATATTAATAACAATGAAAGAGCAGCAACAACAGCAATAATAGCAACAATCGTAATAATGATAATAGATGTAATGATAATGATAATAATAATAATCATATTAATAATAACAATAACAAAAACAGCAATAGAAATGATCATAACTATCATGGTGATAATAATGATAATAAGAACAACAATAATATCGATACTAATAAAAATGGTAATCATGATAATGG
>NW_020870026.1:700272-705272 GCF_003789085.1 Penaeus vannamei
ATAATATTATATATAATATATATATATATGTATATATAATGTGTGTGTGTGTGTGTTGTGTGTGTGTGTGTGTGTGTGTGTGTGTGTGTGGTGTGTGTGTGTGTGTGAGTGTGTGTGTGTGTAATATATATATATTATATATATATATATATATATATATATATATATATACATATATATATATATACATATATATATATATATATATATATATATATATATATATAATATATGTATATATATAATATAATATATATATATATATATATATATATATATATATATATATATATATATATATATATATATATATATATATATATATATATATATATATATATATATATATATATATATAATATATATATATATATATATATATATATATATATATATATATATATATATATATATATATATATATATATATATATATATATATATAATATATATATATATATATATATATATATATATATAATATATATATATATATATATATATATATATATATATATATATATATATATATATATATATATATATATATATATATATATATATATATATATATATATATGTATATATACATATATATGCAGTATATATGGATTCGCACACTTTGAGCCACAAATCCACACACATCCCCCTTCTTTACACTCTCGGAGAGGATCTAAAGATCAGGCTCCCCTAAAGTCCCCCCTCTCCCTTTCGTTTTTCGTTTTCTTTGAACGAGTCCTTTTTCATGACGTCAGCGGGCCAAGGTTCGACCCGACGCTAATAGTGAGAGACGGAACACCAGGTATATATCTCTCTCATTCATATTTAAAAGGCAAACGTGCGGTCGTGCCTCAAAGACACAGCGTTTGTGGGGTTAGTTGGGCAAGAAAAGAGGGTGAGAACGTGTTCATCAGACCGAGGGTAACACACCGTTAAAGAATTATCACCTCTGTCGGCGCGAGGGTACTGCTACATATCAAATGTTTATTTATCTCTTCCCTTACTTTATCATTAGTATCTTTTATCATTCAGACCATCTCTGTGCTCTTCATGCCAGCCCACAACAGCGCCCCACAAACATTTAGAGCGACATTGAAAATCCATACTAATTCCCCAAAATTGTATCAGATATGGCGACACTGGCAACCCCGTCAGGTAGTGCCTCTGGGTGCCTCCCTCTTCCCGACTCACACTTGTTGTTTCAGTGTGTATTCTGTGGTGCGAGGGGACAGGTGTACCGGAGGGTTCGCGGGACCTTGTGGTAAGTATCTGCTACATTAACTCGGTGGAAATTCAATGAACAATCGCTTCGTATGTTCTCCTGATTGGAATTTTGCTGTTTATGCGAGGTGATATGTCGCCGTTTATTACACATCGTCCGTTGTCCCACCGGAAGAGCAGGAAGATAAAAGCCTTTATTTATACGCTGGAGATAAAACCAATCTTTAAAACGAGTGTTGGCTCGCTGTGGACTGTAGAACAGAGCCCCTGGAACTATATAACGAAATGACAGTGAACAACGTGCATGGCAGAAGTAAGAGAAACGTATTGCTTTCGACACAACGGATACCAAGCGCTTTAAGAGATAGCCGAACGCAGGAAAGAAAAAAAAAAAAAGTTTTAATAAAATCTTCGCTGGTCAAACTACGAATAAAACCCCACACCTGTGTCTCATGTCTGGTTCTATATGTCATCATACATATGTATTATTGTGTGAGTGAATGACCGCTGTACAGGTGTGCTCTGTGCCGACCCTTAAAAAGTGAAATGTATCTCGTAAAATGTATTTCGGGGGAAAAAAGTTGTTACCTTTAATAATGGTTCTTATAGACAATAGACATGGCATTTAATTGGCATTTCTGTTTTTTTTCTGAATCAGCCATCGTCTAAAAGTGATTATCATCTTACTTTCAGGCTTTGACGATTAATGAAGATCACACATGCAGCAGTATATATCGATCGAAGAATGAAGTAAATATCACATGTTTGTCTGTGTTGAATAATAAACAAAGACGAAGTGGAAAAAAATGCAAAGGAAAATTTCTCAATGGATCTGTATGTGAGTTTGTGTTTTTTTTTTTTTTTTTTCACGTCATCTTCTCTTCCTCTTTTTTTTTTTTTTTTATTACTTCTATATTTTCTTTTATTTCTACTGTTCCATTCACAAATCTATCTATGCGTAGTCTCTCTCCTCTCTCTCTCTCTCTCTCTCTCTCTCTCTCTCTCTCTCTCTCTCTCTCTCTCTCTCTCTCTCTCTCTCTCTCTCTCTCTCTCTCTCTCTCTCTTCTCTCTCCTCTCTCTCTCTCTCTTTCCATGGGTCTCCTCTCTCTCTCTTCCTCTTCCTTTCTCTCTCTCTCACTCTCTTTTTCTTTCTTCCTTCCTTCCTTCCGTGGGTCTCTCTCTCTCTCTCTCTCTCTCTCTCTCTCTCTCTCTCTCTCTCTCTCTCTCTCTCTCTCTCTCTCTCTCTCTCTCTCTTTCTCTCTCGTTCTTCCTTCCTTCCTACTTCTTCGTCTGCCACTTCCTCTCTTCCTCCTTTCCCTCCACCCTCTCTCTGCATCTCTTTTTCTGTCCCTCTTTTTCTCTTTGTGTTGTCCTCTTTCTCTTTTACTGTCTGTCTGCTTGTCTTTCTCTCTGTCTCTCTTTCTATTTCTTTCTATCTGTCTGCTTGTCTGTCCGTCTATCTCTCTGTTTCCCTCCCCCCCCCCCCCCTCTCTCTCTCTCTCTCTCTCTCTCTCTCTCTCTCTCTCTCTCTCTCTCTCTCTCTCTCTCTCTCTCTCTCTCTCTCTCTCTCTCTCTCTCTCTCTCTCTCTCTCTCTCTCTTCTCTCTCTCTTTCTCTCTCTTTCTCTCTCTCTTTTCCCTCCCTCCCCATCTCTTCTTCCCCTTCCCCCCTCCTCCCTCCTCTCTCTTTTTTCCTTCCTCTTTCCTTCCCCCCCCCTCTCTCTCTCTCTCTCTCTCTCTCTCTCTCTCTCTCTCTCTCTCTCTCTCTCTCTCTCTCTCTCTCTCTGCTCATGCTTGCTAAATAACACAAAGGAAAAAAAAAACTCCACGAATACAGCCCAAAATGACGACAGAGCTCGGAGAAGGCAAGGGGAACTGTACGAAGGAAAGGAGAGGAGGAATGGAAATTGAAATCAAGATATTCTATTTGTTTATATAACTTATTTACAGGACTTGGTATTTTACGAAGAATGGGCAGGGTTTGACCGAGGTTTTTTGGTTAAAGGGATAACCTCGAAAAGCTTAGAATTAAAGGTACAGTTGAGGAAAAAATGGAGATGGAAGGGAGAGAGAAGAGAGGAGGGAGATGAGAGAAGGAAGGGGATAGAGGATGAGGGAGGATAGAGATGGAGGGAAGAATAGGAAGAGAGAAGGATAGGGGAGAGAGGGATGAAAGGAGGGATAGAGATGGAGGGAAGGAATAGGGAAGAGGAGGGAAGGATAGGGAGAGGGGTGAAGAGGAGAGATAGAGATGGAGGGAAGGAAAGGATGGAGGGAGGAGGATGGAATGAGAGGAGGAAAGATAGGGAGAGAAGGAGAGAAAAAAGAAAAGAAGAGAGAGAGAATAAGGAAGAGGGATGGAAGAGGAGGGGTGGTGAAGGACGGCAGGAGGAGTAAGGAGGTGAAAGGAACAGGGAAGGAAATGGAGAGAAGTGTAAGGGGAAGAGAATGAGAAAAGGGGAGAGAGAGAGAAATGGATAATGCAGCGGCGAATTGGGAAGAGGAATGGAAGAAGAAATGGAAGACAACGAAGGAAAAAAGAAGATAGGGCGAAAAGAAGACATGAATGGGGGAGAGAAAGAGGAGGAAGGAAGAAAGAGGAAATAGAGAAAGAAAAAAAATGATAAAAGAGAGAAAGAAAAAAAGTTTATGACAAAATATCCTTTGAACACTTGTGACGAACGCATAAATTGTGTAAACACCTTTCCTCAATTATCATCATTATCATTATTATTTTAAAAAAGGAAAAAAATATTAGTCAGATGACAGAAACCACCTGATCAACAAATCTTCCAAAATAACAGTCACGATTCGAGATAAGACACACCCATTTCAAATAATCCGTCTTAAGGTTCAACAATAACAAGCACACCAAGAATAGAGCTTCATAATAGGCATTTTCAGACGACTGGCCATGTTTGAACTGCATATTGGTATTTAATTAGTGTGAAAGGAGACTCATATTCATGTATATTGTCGAGAGCAGGTGACGCTGCGCTTCTGAATGTAAATATGAACAGTCTTCTGTAAGTCGTGTAGTGCTTGGCTTTTTCGAGGAATTCTGCGCTTCTTTCACGAACGAGGGAAGGGAGGAGGAAAAGGAGAGGGAAAAGGGGAGGGAAGGGAGGGAAAGGGAGGAGGGAAAGGAGAGGGGAAAGGGGAGAGGGAAGGGAGGAGGAAAAAAGAGAGGGAAGGGAGGAGGAAAAGGAGAGGGGGAAGGGAGGGAGGAAAAGGGGAGAGGAAGGGAGGAGGGAAAAGGGAGAGGGAAGGGAGGAGGAAAAGGGGAGAGGGAGGGAGAGGAAAAGGGGAGAGGAAGGGAGGAGGAAAAGGGGAGAGGGAAGGGAGGAGGAAAAGGGAGAGGAAAATGGAGGAGGAAAAGGGGAGGGGAAGGGAGGGAGGGGAAAGGGGAGAGGAAGGGAGGAGAAAAGGGGGAGGAAGGGAGGAGGAAAATGGGGAGGGAGAGCGAGAGGGAAGGAAGGGAGGAGGAAAAGGAGAGGAAAAGAGGAGGGGAAAAGTGAGAGAAAAAGAGAAAGGAAAAGGAGAAGAAAGAGGGGAGGATAATGGAAAAAATGGACGAATAGGGAGAGAGGAAAAGTGAGAGAAAATGGGAGGAAAAGTGAGAGAAAAAGAGAAAGGAAAAGGGAGAGGAAAATGATGAAAAGGGACGAATAAGAGGAGAGGAAAAGTGAGAGCAAGAGGGAGAGGAGAAGGGAAGGAAGAGGGAGCAGGGAAAATGGAAAAAAAAAAAGAGGAGGAAAAAGAGGGATAGGAAAGGGTAGGA
>NW_020870026.1:710758-713258 GCF_003789085.1 Penaeus vannamei
GCATTCCATTTTTGTGAAATGAAATTACGTTACGTGTTTTCCCCAGACCCCTCCTGCCATGAATACATAGAGGATTATTGGGGTTGGGGGTGCAATTTCCCTGGTACCTTTCATACCCTCCCCTGCTATCAGAGCCAAGAATGTGGGGGATGGGTTTTTTCTGCACAACAGTGCCCATATATTTGCAATGCAGACGGTGAGAGGAATCCAATGATACTGAAATTGTCGCGATCCATTATGCAGACATATTAGAAAAATTACCCACAATGTTTAAAATACATGACTGCTTAACTCATTCTTGCGATCCGTTAACTAGTTCATGTATTACTACCTGCTCGTGAAGACAATTATTTTGTTAATTTCAACATCTGATTTTCCTAATGCATGTATTTTATGCATTCCTTTATTGACGATAACCTTTTTTTTTTACATGTTTTGATAGTTTTATGCTATTCTTTACAAAAACCTAAGGTGCATTTGTGCTTTCCAGTGGGACTTTCAAGACCTCACAATCGCCACTCCTTGACAAAACACCAATGAGAAATGTTTTGTATCAGTGCTGTGTTGACTCTGAGTCCTTTTTTAAAACAGCATAGTGAATATGCATAATAAATAGACCTTAGTAACTGTCACAGCATTTAAAGTGCCCCAAATTGCTGAAAAAAAAATTATTAGAAACCAAGACATCCAGAAAATAGACAGAAGCAAAGGAAAGTTTGGTGTCTCGAGATATAAAGGCGTTTGGTTTATTCCTTAAGGTACATACTGAGGTGAAGAGAATGTTTCCTGGGGTTTTGTCCCCTGTCAACCCTCCCCTTGGGCAGGCGGGCATGCCTAGTCACGGCAACTTTAATTGTTGAATAAAGTTTGTGACTTGGAATTAAGCTGCTTTACTGGTCAGAATTTGTTAGTGTGCGATTTTCTGTAGATTTACCAAAAGATGGGTTGGGTTCCTAATATGTTTCCCCCCCTCCAAGTTGGTGCATCAGTCCATAGACTTTCAAAGATGGTGGACACGTCTGTAGAATTTCAGTAGCCAATTTTTAAGAATATTTTGTGCTGGTTTTCTGCATTTTTGCTCTTTATTAATCATATTCAGCTTGTTTTTATCCATAATTCCCCTGATATACTTCATGCCCTCCCTGACTAAAGGGAATTAACACATCAAGATTGTCCTCTGTGATTGCTAAGGAAATGATAATCAGATTCGTTCTCGTCACATGAAAATAAATTGTGTTCATTATGCTAATTGTTTTCATTTAATAGAAGTAATAAATTAGTTTTCTTCCAGCAGCCACTTCCAAAGTAAAAAGGGGCTGAATACTCAATATAGATTATAATGTTACACTGTTGTAAGGCCTCTGAAAGTGACACGCAAATCATAAATAGCCGCCATGTTATAACGTCACATATTGGAAAATACCTTGTAAGTTATGACTGCTCTGAGGCTTTCATACAGGTTTCAGACAATATGGAGTCTGAGGTTGTGGCAGAGTTGGGTAATAGGATCTCTATGAAATGATAGACCTTTATAAACCAAGACGAAGTTCTTCTGTGGCAATATATGTGCAAATGCTTCCTAAAGGTGCTATTTGTTAAAATACAGAGGAGATAGCCTATTTTGAATGTGTAAAACTAGCATAAAAAACACTAAAAATCAGTTCGTGAAACTTTATGGATGTCTCCGCCATCTTTGATATTCTACTGACCGATGTGCCAAATTTAAAAAAATGACCTGAACAATAAACCCCACCTACACCAATTGCTCTAGTAAAAGCTAGCAAACCCCTACCATATATATTCTAGTAAAACAGAGTTTGGACTGACTGCTTATCTGATAGCAAGTTGCCAGGAAGGTTTACAAGCTCGTGTCTTACCAGAGTATAAATGCTGGAGGGATGCTGATCATTTGCTAGAACGATGAAGGTTGGGGGCCGTGAAGGTTTGATGTGCCACTTAGGTTACTACTAATGGGGTTGCTGTTATTCACCCACCCACCCACTTCAAGTCATTTAACATCTTGTTTGGAATTAAAGAATTTATCTGAGATAGACTTGGAAAAATTGTGGGTGATATTCTAGAGTAGTTTAGGTTGGAAAAATGTCATTCACAGTGAAGTTCAAGGTCACCAAATATATCTTGCTATATATTTAAAGATTTATCAAAAAGTTTCATCATTCAGAGTGTTAAGATCACCAATAAAAGGATAGCAAAAAGATCACTAGAATAGAAAGATAGTATCTATAAAAAGTACAATATGATATTTATAAAAAGGACAAGATCACATTTTTTTTTTTTTTTGTCTAAGTAAATGTAGCTTAATATGTCACAATAGATTTTGAAGACATGATTCAAGATTCAAAGTACAGCTCTATTTAGTAAGGAATCATTCATGATTTTCAGTGTTTTCAAAAGTGTACTGAATGTACTCTCTATCCCCACTCCCCTTATGAAGAGTACATTCAGGTACTTTGGCTTTTAAAAGATATACTTAATGACA
>NW_020870026.1:718258-725758 GCF_003789085.1 Penaeus vannamei
GAATTGTAAACTCATTTCAACCTTCTTGCCATAATGCTTTTTCATAGTGCTGTATGATCTATGATGTCTGGCACATTTATTTGTTTTGACATTAACCATTCTAGGAATCCATAAACATTGCCTTATAAACCAAAAACTTCTCTTACCTGGAGGCTTCGCCTCCCAAACCTCACTCTTATCGTTATATTTGGCATATGCCATCATGACCTTAGTGGTTGCTATAGCAGAAATATTTCAATAAATAAAGTAAATTGATGTGACGTGATGCACTGATAGTATGAGCAACACATCTTCAATGGTTAGTCTCTGATCATTGATGATAAATGTGAATTGAATTTGTTAAGCAATATTAGACTAAAAATGCTGATACAGTACCTTTGAAAAAGGACCAAGCTATGTGTTTTCACATCCCTGACGTTACTGTATGCCATATCTGGCAACATGCTGTTCCTTTAACTTTGTACAGCCAACTCAGAGTATACAGGCATTTCATTTATTTGTTGATAAAGCTGAAATCCACACCCTGAAATTGACATGTGTATGAGATATTTCTGTTTGTTCTCTGGTCAGTCCTTTCCTGCTTCTCTGTTGCAGTTAAATCCAATGCATTTGGGATTTTTGGAGATCTTAGAAATCCCAACAAGTAGTTTCTGAACAGTTCTTAAGTTCTAAACATTTAGGAACAATACTATGGTTCATATACTTCATCTTGTAACTTTACCAATAAATAGAACAGTGTGAGTTTGTCTACACACAAGCGCTTTAAATAATATATGCAATATTACTGATGGGAATGCAAAGCTCCTGCAAAAGTGGATAATGCCCCCAAGCTCCACCCCAAACTAATACCATGCATATCTAATTACAGTGAGTAAACATTTTTATTATTATCATATTTTTTTTTTTTTTTTTTTTTTTGTAGGTTGTCTATGTTTTTTTTCTACTGAGTTAGGACAATTTTGCATCGCTGACTCCGAAAATGACCTCTTTTGATTTTCTTTTAAACCAGATTTTCTTAATAAATCGATTAGATTTTTGTGATAGCATCAGTTGACTTTTGTTAATATTTCTCATCTGAAATAGGTTTTTAAGAGAAAAAATCGTTTTCTAATAGTTAACTAATTAAACGTTCCAAACTTCGCTTATAGTAGTAGACACTGATAAAGGTAAGTATATGTAAACTGAATGTTACTCATCATTGTTCAAAATTCAGGCATTATACCTCTGGAATGCTTAGCGGCAGGGATGTCTTTCTTAAAGAGTCCAACAGTAATCAGCCATTATGACTGCATGGCAGCGTCCCTGATACCTGGTCTCCATCTCTTTCATGACCAGGTGGAATCTCTGCCCCTGCTCGTCGCTCACTGATCTCAGATTTTCAGGAAATCGATCCAAATTTGAAAGTAAAAAATGCATTTTGATGCTCATGTTGCATCCAAGGTTTCTGAAGCAGTAATCATATTGGTGACGTTCGACGTAGTTCCTGGCCTTGTTGTTGCCAAGAACGTTCTTCACGACCAGAATAAAAACCTTCCACGCTTCCAGTTCCACTTCGTTCATTGAGTTTTCCAAATCAGGATCTCTGATGAGCTGATGGATTTGAGGACCGTCAAAGATGCCAGCTTTCATCTTTTCTATGGTCAATTCTAGAAAAGCCTAACACAAGTAAGTGAAGCATCCCACCATCTTTGTCAATTGCTTTATCAAGCCGAGCTTGATGTTCGTTTATTTCAAGAAGTGAAAAGAATATATAAACTTTAAGAGAGAGAGAGAGAGAGACACAGACAGACAGACAGAGAGGATTAACTAAGTCGGATATTCCTTAATCCCAGGATAATCCAAACTCCAGACCTATATTAGAGGCCGGTTTTTGAGGATTTGCAGGCTTATCCCCACAACCTTCCGAATGTTAGAGTATTTCATTCATTTCTTACAGGTAAGGAATCACAGGGTTGGCGCCCCAGGTTGAGAATTCTGATGTAAAGTAAAATACTCGTACATATATACCAAAACGTAAAAAAGGAAAGAAAAAAAAATATATATAAACATACACACGTGTGTGGGTGTGGTGTGTGGGTGTGTGTGGGTGTGGGTTGGTGCGGCGCGCGTGCATGCGTGCGTGCGTCCGTGCGTGTGTGTGTGTGTGCAGGGGAGAGCACACACAGATAATCGTTGCATATAAAGTTGGTGAAAAGAATCCATCGATACCACTATCGACGAGGTCGGTCATGGGAAGGTTGTCAAATTGTGTTTTGTTGCCACGCCGCATGTGGTATGGGCGTGGCAAGTCACTCTGAAGTTACAATGTTTATTCTGTGAATTATCTGCAATAACAACAGCACCGGTCGTGCTAGAAGCCTATTGATTATGTCCAAAAGCTACTCGAGGAGGCTCTTGATGGCCATCCGATCAATCGCCAGATACATCCGGAGAGAGAGACATACAACGGCCCGGTCTGCTTTGCATTCTGTTCGAATTATGTTGCAGAAATTATTTTCATCAGCGTCACGCCTCCGGCTCTTGTTGCTCGCCAGCCAGGCTATAGGCCTCTTCCCCTTCGCTTGGTCGTCTCATGAACCAGATGCAGTGCAGTTCAGCATACCTTTGTTCTTGTGGTCCCTTGCACTACATGTTGTACAAATGATACAGCTTTTTATTTTGCCCATATCATTCTCGTCTTCTTTATCTAACACTGTTGCTTCTACTGCTATCTTATTATCATATTTAACCTTATTCCTTGGTTGTTTCTTGAGTCATTTGGTTCAGTTTTGCAAAGGCTCCACCCTCGCAGACCTGTTGCCGACGCTGACACTGAAGCATCGGAACACCTCTAGAAAAATCTCGGTTTCCAGCAGCCTCGGCCAGGTGGCCTTCGCCATAGTAACATTGGCGAGCTGTATAATTTGTGTGAAAAATATGATAATAGTCCCTGATGAAAACACAAAAATTATGTGTTTTGTCACCTTTTTAACTTTACTGAGAAATGCGCTCATCGTGCTACTTTATGGGGAAATTTTGATGGTTCTTGCTGATGAACTTGAATGGAACACCGAAGTGCATGCAAAGCAGCTGTCGTTAAGCTCAAGTTCTGACGTAGCTGTCGTTTTGCCAAACCAGATTCTGGAACAGCAACTTGTTTGTCTACAGAGGCTTGAGCGTCAAATCAGAGATGTGAGTAGATAGTGCAGCTACAGCGTCATTTCTGCTTT
This sequence comes from Penaeus vannamei, assembly GCF_003789085.1. Classification (NCBI taxonomy): domain Eukaryota; kingdom Metazoa; phylum Arthropoda; class Malacostraca; order Decapoda; family Penaeidae; genus Penaeus; species Penaeus vannamei. The sequence continues at coordinate 721,468 of NW_020870026.1, forward strand.
TCGAATAGCTATTGCAAAGAGAGAATGATCCGCTCAAAAATCGTTATGTTTTGGTCTTATTATTATAAGTCTTTGTATAGTTATAGAAAATGTGTATTGCTCCTTGTCAAGCACTTGCCCTGTTTCTTAGTTATCATTATCCCTCTAACTCCTTAGCTGTTACGGATTATTGTTGTCATCTTTGGTGTGTTAATTGCTCTCCGTCCAGTACGAATAATGCTCTACATTATTCGTACTGAATATTTCAATGAAGATTTCCTTAATGAAAATACATTAACTTGAGCCTTGCACTGAAAAAATGTATTATGTAAAAAGTGCCAGACAAAGTAGTTACCAGTGGTATGACTCCTACATAGCATTCAGTTAGTCCTTGTGCCCTGTAAAACCTTTTAGATTAATAATGCATCTGAAGTCTCCTTGTTTGGCATTTGGTAAACAACTGAACATGAGATCTTCGAATAAGAACGACGCAATCACTTCGCAAGTCAAATTACATTGTTCTACCTAAAATCCCACCGGATATGACTGTGCATAGGCTATTATATGTAACTAGAATTGTAATTAACGCCAACTTTCTCTTTTTACCAGATGGAAGTACGGCGTGACAGACTCATGGATTACATCTCGATTCCTGCTTCTCTCATTGTTTGCTCTATGATCATGTACGACATTTCGGTCGTGTATATCATGATCGAAGATATAAATTCCAACGCGACGCGCCTTTACGAAAATGCTGTGTATTTTCTTCAGGGAAACATGATCGTCGTTCTTCTCTGTGCCGTGTCACAAACCTTCTGCAATAAGGTAGATAGTACAATGTGTGACTGCAACCGTGTTTTATTGCTTCATATTTGATTTTTGTAATTTTCTCCAAACCAAATGGAAAACTTTCTTACTACCAGGTGCGTTCCTGGTAGGGGTGCTGAAGGACGTCAGGTGTCAATTGCTACACGAACTCTTAAGCTTCAGGTAAATGATTGTTCCTTACTGTTTCAGTTCTGCCGAATACAAGGACCGTGACCTGTGTCCGGCTCACTCCCTCAGAGTGAAGGGAACCATCTTTAGCTATCTAGGGAGGGCAGTGATAGTCATTTGAGGTAAATAGGTTTCTAATATGCTTTTAAAGTCTTAAAGTCTTAAAGCAAGAGCAACTGGGAAATGAGATCAAGAGGAATAAGAAGTTTGCTATTACAAATGAAAAAGAGAGAGTCTCTTGGGCCTTTTAGTCAAAGGATTAGGGACACTAAAAATATATGGTTCGATTACAGAGCCCCGAGACGCCACTAGAAGTGAAACCGTCAGAGTAGAGATGCCGCGAGCAGTAAACTTCGGCAATAAAGCTCATTGCAAGATACTGGCAGAAGCTTTGAAAATATTCAGAACAATAAGATTTTTATAGTTCCTGAAGGAGGTAAACAAATGGTTGTGATACAGAACAGGTCATCAGTGGACCTCGCTTAGGGTAAATCATATGGGTGATATGAAAGAAGAGAATTCACATGAAGATATCTTAGATGCCCAGCAATGGGACTATCAAGTGCATTGACAACAACGGAAGATAAGATAATATATCGATTAGCAGACACCACTTTTTTAGTGCAAGCTGAACAAACATTTACGTTAAGAAGAGGAAATATTAATGGTGAAAATGTGAGGCAGTATTCTCTAAGGTTTAACGTTAGCTGTTAGAAATACTGGCTCGAGAGACCAGACAGAATTGGCAGGGTTGCGGTCTTGCCTGAATGGCTGTGACAAAAGTATGGTCAAACAATGTAGAAAAGGTATGAATGAGACTGGATATCTTCACAATACAAGAGATGTATTTGGCCGGTTTCGATTACGTCTTCATCAGAAATACATGTATTTCTGATGAAGACGTAATCGAAACCGGTCAAATACATCTCTTGTATTGTGAAGATACCCAGTCTCATTCATACCTTTTCTACATTTGTCAACATGGATACGTTTCATGGTCAAACAAGTAATTAGACGTAGAGCTATGCAGTGAGGTAGATGTAGACATCCTTCAGGGTAATGTCGCTTATGGAATTATTTCTCATCATCCAAATCAGTACCGTATTCGCCGATTTTCACGGCATTGTGGACTGAACATTCCTTCGTGCAATTTCGCTTCCCTCCTTCGCAGGTTCAGTACCTGATCTCTCTGCTTAAGGATTCCGAGGTCATCGACGCGGAGGATGGTACACGCTCGGCTACGGCACTCTCGTCTCGGTACGTCCATCAGGAATGCACATTCACAAATCAGTATGTGAAAATACCTACATATTCCCCATTTACATTCTAAATAGGAAATTTACTATATATGGCACTATCCTATTTATTCTTATGTGAGTCACATCTCCGGCAACAGGCAGGTAGCTTTGTGGCCACGTACGTCGTTCGTACTCCTGCAGGTCGGCGGAAACTCACGCACAGCTGCGCCTTAAAGGGTGACTCGGGACTGCCACTTCGATCCCCTGTGAAAGCGTCACTCCATTCCACATCATGTGAAATGCACGAGCACTGCGGACCTTCGGCGCACAACCATCAGGCCGATAGAGGAATGGTCTTGATATCATCAAAGAGCAAAGAGGATGTGAAGGAACTATGACATGTTTGGGAATATGGCTTAATATTAATGTGTATCAGTAATACTTGTGGTTCCCAGACTAGTCAGGCACTTGGAATTAAAGCTTTGCACTGTCAACCCCACACCGCTTGTGATGTTTACTATAGAGAGCAAAGTTGATATAAAAAGTTGAACTTGAAATACAAAAAATCTCAACGCTCTATGCATTTTGCAACAAAAGTAAATGAAATATTCATAGCTGTATATATGTATATATATATATACTATATATATATATATATATATATATATATATATATATATATATCATATTACGTATATGTATATACTGTACATACGTATGTAAATTGTTTATCTATCATCTATATGTTTACCTATTTATCTCTCTCTCTCTCGTGTGTGTGGAGATATATAGATGAGAGAGACTGATGAACAGACATAGAAAGAGATAGATAAGCCGCGAACAGATAGAAGTGCAAATATTATTTCCTTTCCTTCATTACTATCTATTCACTGCGTCGAAAGTGCATTCCCGGACAAGAGCAATACAAATCGCTCTTTTAAGAAATATAATTTCTTTTGTCTTACAATAAAACTAGTGCGATAATCACAAAAATAAGCTTGTTAGGAAATTAATCTTTTTTTAAGATATTTGTGATTTGTGGCATCTCTGTGCTTTCTACTTGATAATTTGGATTTTTCGGTACTACGCCTCTGGTTGTACAATAGATAATAGCAAGAGAGCAAGGTCTATAAGTACTTACTAGACCTTGATCAAGAGCGCACTTGACATGGGAACGCTTTCTGGGAATCGATTCCTTGCCAATCAACAGAAAAAGCCATGGAGCATTAGCAAATATTTGCTATCTGGTATTAAAGATAATGACGCAAAGATGGATATGTCATGTTCATATTTGCTGATCAACAATTCCACTTCCTTTATTCCTTCCTTCCTTTATTCATTCATCTGATAATTTGTTTGTTGATAATTTACAAGATGTAGCAATGTGTAATATTTCAAACGCATATGAGAATAAAGCGTATAAAACTCTAATAAACCTGAAAGTACAAAGTCTAAGATAACTTTACGCCTGTTGAAATGAGTTACGTCATTTTCAGTGAGTACGCTGTGCAAATAGCGTCATTAATTAAGGTGAAATGGGGCTTGGGGAGCAGTGTTCCCATGACCTGCCTTGCCCCAATTTGAAATCCTACGACGTTCCTTACAAGCGCTGTTGGGGCACGCGCTGACCTACCATCAGGATTCGATTCAGGTCATGAAGAATCATCCCAATTCATGATTCGTCTGAGTCGCCACACCAGATCCTATGGAAGCGTTTACACCAAGCGAATATTGTAAGCTTAAACAATGGCGCGTCATGTCGAGCGTGTGTGAGTTACACATACACGTATATGCAAGAGTGTGTGTGTGGTGTGTGTGGTGTGTTGTGTGTGTGTGTGTGTGTGTGTGTGTGTTAGATAGATATCATTTCCAATACAAATGATAAAATTACTTCGGTACCGCCGCAATCAGCTGAGGTTTTGGATTTTGAGAATACCGTGAGAAAAAACAATTCTGATTTACCTAACCGTATTTTGAGCAGCATGACTTAACGGTTTTAAAGCACGTGGGGTGGACTGAATTCATTGCTCAGTTGAATGTGGAGCTACAATGGTCATAGAAACATTTCTAACCAATTA
>NW_020870026.1:750462-752962 GCF_003789085.1 Penaeus vannamei
AGATACATAAACTTTGATTACTTACAACCTCCCTCCCAGTCATTGGTCCGCTCATGCTCAGATATCTTATCTTTCTCCAATGTTTCAATTTCCTTAAATCTGAAACCTGTCTCCTTTTCCTTCTAAATCAAATGCTATCTATTTATTTGGTCGCCTGCCTTACTCTCCTCTCACCACCACTTACTCTTGCTCTCTTTCTTTTTCTTTCTCTCTCTCTCTCTTTCTCTTTCTCTTTCTCTTTCTCTCTCTCTCTCTTTCCCTTTCTCTCTCTCTCTCTCCTTTCTCCCTCTCTCTCTTCTCTTTCTCCTTCTCTCCTCTCCCTCTCTCTCTCTCTACTCCCTTTATTCACATATCAAAGCCTAACAACCCTTCCCCAGCCCCTCCTCGCCCACATACGGTCTTCGACTCAAAGCAACGAACCCGGTATCTCCATTTTTGTGTACGGAATGTAAAGCCAGCATTCACTTTGCGACCGTGACACGGAGAGTGCCGTTGTACAAAGGCCTTTTCTATCTGCAGTTCCCGTTTCCATTCCCTTTCCTCGTTGCCGGATTACGGGATAGAGGCCTTCCTTGCGAGCTTCCTTGTGGCCGGAGCGATAAGGTCGATATTTCTTAACCGTGACCTTCCTGAAATGCTAACGCAATGTTAAAATGGGGAAAAAATGACAGTATTCTAGACACCAGTATTCAAGAGAGACTCCGCTGAAAAAAAAATTTATAAGAAATGTTTATTCATATTTTCATGCCGCTTTTTCATGGAAAAATACTGCGGTGGTGTGTGTGTGTGTGTGTGTGTGTGTGTGTGTGTGTGTGTGTGTGTGTGTGTGTGTGTGTGTGTGTGTGTGTGTGTGTGTGGTGTGTGTGTGTGTGTGTGTGTGTGTGTGTGTGTGTGTGTGCGTGTGCGTGTGCGTGTGCGTGTGCGTGTGCGTGTGCGTGTGCGTGTGCGTGGCGTGTGCGTGTGCGTGCGTGTGGTGCGTGGTGTGTGTGTGAGGAATCATTCCTTAATAAGGGATTTGTACGAATGTTAGAAATGATTGTAAAACATAAAGCCAAACCAATATTTCTTTAAAGGCGGAAATGCACTTGCCGGTCACGATTGGTGACAGGCTGGCAAACTGACCGCAATCATTTGATAACGGGGAGGGGGGGAGAGGTAATGATTCTCTGAAATACAACGACTTTACTTACAATGACTTTACTTAACATTGTGGCTATTATTACGAACAGTTCAAGTGCTTCTTCGCCGCGTAAAAAAAAAAAAAACAATTAACTAATGAATTAAATTAAAGATACAATAAAATTATAAAGCGGAAGATACAATAAAAAATGATAAACAAAAAAGGAACAGCATGGGCCCCTCCTCAGCCAGACCAGCCATACAGACAGATTCTGGGCCTGCTCGCGAAAAGAAGGAAAACGAACTTAGATTCAAACTACAGGGAACTTTTTTTCTCGTTAGCTGTAATTTGCTCAAACATTTTCTCGTTCCACAATCGCATACAACGTAATCTTAGGAAAATAACTTTAAATTGAGAAACTTTTAAGCGTCCGAAAAACTACAGGCGATGAAAGGAAAAAATAATTCTAATTTCCCCTGTATAGCTACATTCTCTCTCTCTCTCTCTCTCTCTCTCTCTCTGTTTATCTCCATTTCCCTCTTTCTTTTCTTCCCTGCACTCCTTCCCCGTTCCCCCTTCCCTTTCTTTCTTTCTTTTCTTACATTCTCTCTCTCTGTTATCTCCTTTCCTCTTTCTTTCCTTCCTGCACTCCCTTCCCTTTCCCCTCCCCTTCTTTCTTTCTTCTTCTTACCTTCCTTTCCCTCTTTTCTGTTTATTCTCATCTCCCTCCTTCTTTTCTTCCTGCACTCCTTCCCGTTCCCCCTTCCCCCCTTTTTTTCTCTCTTTTCCCCCGTCTCCCCTTCCTCCTCCTCTCCTCTGCACGCCCACGTTCCATGTCTGTAGCAGAGTATTTGATGGTAAATGTGCGTGTATGGACTGAGGCGGGGAGTATGAATGGGGTAATTACGACTGAAGGATAACGCTGAGAGAAGATGCGGGGATGATCCGAGGGCCCCGGGCGCGTGTCCCTGCTAATTACTCTCTGCAAAGGAGAAGAGAGAGAGAGAGGGGGGGGGGGCGTCTGAAGATAGGCGCTACGGGTGGGATCTCTCTCTCTCTCGCTCTCTCTCGTTCTGTCTCTCTCTTTCTCTTTCTCTTGCTCTCTTTCGTTCTCGCTCTCGCTCTCGCTTCTCGCTCTCTCTCGCTTCTCTCTCTCTCTCTCTCTCCTCCTCTCTGCTCTCTCTCGCTCGTGGTGTATGTATGTGTGTGTGTGTGTGTGTGTGTGTGTGTGTGTGTGTGTGTGTGTGTGTGTGTGTGTGTGTGTGTGTGTGTGTGTGTGTGTGTGTGTGTTGTGTGTGTGTGTGTGTGTGTGTGTGTGTGTGTGCGTGTGCGTATGCGTGCGTGTTTGTGCATTCATTCCTTAGTAACTGTGAATGACCT
>NW_020870026.1:762962-770462 GCF_003789085.1 Penaeus vannamei
AGAGAGAGAGAGAGAGAGAGAGAGAGGGAGAGAGAGAGAGAGAGAGAGAGAGAGGGGGGGGCGATAAAGGGAGAGGGAATGGAGAGGCTAGGAGGAGGAGGAACAAAGACGATATTAAACATGATGAGTAAAAGTGTACGAGATAAGATACGAGAGAAGGAGAAAAGGAGAGAGACACGGAAGATGAAGAAGAGAGATAAATGGAAAAGGGTATGGAGGGGAAAGACAAGGATACAGGGTAAATAAAGACCAGGAAAACTGTGAATAAGAAAACAGAAGAATGAAACAGAAGAATGTGTATGTCCCTGGCAACCCGAAAACTGATATGAGTGGTGTATGAACCTCCCTTAGGCTCAGGAAAAGACAAACATCTATTTCGCTTGCATGACACGTCCTGTTATACACTTGATGTCAAAGCTTTGAACACTTTAGCTCGAGAAAATTACTATTTTCTATCAGAAAAAATAGTGTATGAATATGGATATGTATATACTGTATATACATATGTGTGTGTGTGTGTGCGTGCGTGCGTGCGTGCGTGTGCGCACACACACACACACACACACACACACACACACACACACACACACACACACATACATATATATATATATATATATATACTATATATATATATATATATATATCAAGTGTGTGTGTGTGTGTGTGTGTGTGTGTGTGTCTATATATATATATATATATATATCGAGGAAGTTCCTCAAACTAAAAACCCCACTGAGCTCGCATTACGTGCAATAACAAGGCCAAAGTTGGAGAGAGACAAGCGCCTGAAACTTCTGACAATACACCGATATTCCTAGCGGTCGAGACTTCACTTGTTGCCATCGGCCCGCGCTAAAATTGTCATTTTCTCAGTTAATTAACCTCATATGCAGTCGGCCTGTCATGCCCGCCTCTGCGCCTGAATGCCTGAAATTGCGCCATGCTTCATCTATCTTCGTTCAGCGGCGAATTGCATTATTATTATATATTCATTACATGTCTGGCTCGCCCGAGATAATATGCGACTAAAACGGAAAATGTTGCGTTCGTAATACAGCATGCCTTATGTAATGAAGGACAGTGGAATGTTCATCAAAGCCTGAACTGGTCCCTGGGCGAGAATCCACGTGACCGGCAGTCTGGTCATGACTACTATTTGAAACGCGTTTTGTAAATAAGTTGTCTTCTGCTAATCACCACCAACCTATTAACTCCATCTTCGCCCTGACAAATAAAATGAGTTGGGGGGATCTCCGGAATGTGTGGGGGAGACACGCCTCCACGGCACTCGCGACCCCTCCCTCCCCGAGCCCCGAGCCCGAGCCCCAAGCCCCGAGCCCCGAGCCCCGAGCAGAGCAGACAAAAGGCTCCTTCCGGCTTCGCTCGCTCCTCAGGCGTAGCCATAGTGACGGCCTGCGTGACGAGACTCAGGCACCGGGGCGCGGAGAGGGAGTCCAGCGCGGGCGGGCGTCGTGTTACGGTAATTGCGGCCCGGGTGACGGATCGCCCGGTCTGCCGCTGAGGGCCGTCGTCGGGACCGGAACGCTTAACGGGTTATCTATGGAGCTAACTGCCCGGTGTGTTCTGGTGCGTGACCTCACGTGCATGTCAAGGGGAAAGGTGAGTGACACGTCGTTGGGCGTCATGAGAATCTGAAGTCCTAAGATTTTCATAGGTGCTTTCATAGAAGCACAGAGGCAGTAAGGTGGCACATGAAGCCATTGATGATAAACCGCATTTGCGAGAGTGCAATGAGGTGGAAGTATAGTCTCTGGTAGCAGTGGTAACAAAATCAATTCTGGTGCAACATCATCTCATACATGGCGCTATGAACAATCTACCTCAGGTGAAGTTCATGACAGTATGGCTGTTCATGGTAACACATTCATACACAGGCTAGTATACCAAGGCATGATATATTTGGTAAATCTGAAAAAAAAAATCCATAGCCATGTCCTGTCAGCTGAGAATCATTAGGAGCATGGCGACTGAGAGGATTCAACAGGAAGCGGAGACCCAGAATTGCCTGCGAGACCGTGGCAATGGCACGGCAGTCCGAGGGGGGGGGGAGAGAGAGAGAGAGAGAGAGAGAGAGAGAGAGAGAGAGAGAGAGAGAGAGAGAGAGAGAGAGAGAGAGAGAGAGAGAGAGGAGAGAGAGAGAGAGAGGCGGCCGAGGACTCCACGGGCACGGTCGACACGGGGTCCCACACGTCACCTGGCCATGCATCACCTTACGACACTGATCACCTGTTATTATGTCCCTATTTTCTTTTTCTTTTTCTTTTTTTTGCCCCGGCCTCCTTGTCCCTTGACGTGTAAAGAACATTAGGGGACACGAAACAAGAATATGTGTTATTCTCAATCATAACCCGTCAGAAAGAAAAAAAAAAACATTTCCAAAACATAAATAAATAAACTTTTGATCGTGTTCCCCACTCTCGGAGCAACACCAGGGATCGGCCTACAGTTTCTGGATTAAGAAGTCTTCATTCATATTGTCATTTAATGGTGTTCAGGAAGCGAAGAATTAATTACTGCACATTCCTACATACGCCGGTGGCAAGACCGCCCGTCGTGAGAACAAATGAATAATAATATAATATGTATATATAATGTAATAATAAATATATAAATAATATAATATATATAATAATAATAATAATAATATATAATATATAATATATAATAATAATAATATAATATTTAATAATAATAATAATAATAATATAATATGTATATATAATAATAATATAATATAATATTATATATAATGAATAACAATATAATATAATATAATATATAATAATAATATTATAATATGTGGCGGCGGGACAACCAGAGGCAGTAACGAAGCAATAGTGGTAATGAGATGTGATGGAACGGGGGACATATGGGAGTATGTCATTGCGCGTGCGAATTTAACTAGTGCAGAAGTGCGCGGTAGTTCAGTGAAGTGCTTTTACATGGGAAATCTATCCTTGCGGAAATGGAAACAGAAAACATAAAGTATAAAATGTAAGCTTTGTTACTTCTTTGCAATGTTTTTTTGTTCGCATAACTTGTTGCAAGAGCGGGTCGTGGTTATATATTCTTTTTGTGGCAGGGAATGCCTGTGCCAATCTAAAGTAGAGGTACCAATATGTGTGTGACAGTATTGACCAAACAGCTGCCACGGTTGCGCATCGTATTTGTCCGACAAACTGCACGTTCGTCAACTTGTTTTAAGGGGCATTGCAGCTCCACTCGCACTGCAGGGCGAGAGTGTGCAATATTTTCAACACAACGTATGTACCTCCCTGGCACGCTGTAGAAGATAAACATGTATAATTGAGTGTAAGTACGCCGCTCGCTCCCCATGGCAAATATTGGACGCAGTTATTAGCACATTCACATCGCAGTTATGTAGACCCCACGTCGAGCGGGCGCAGGCAGCGGGCGGGGGCGTGAGGGCAAGCGAGGGCGCCGCAGCCTCGAGTCCGACCGGCGTCCCCGGCATTAGCCCCCCCCCCTGGCGGTGGGTCACGTGATCTCAAGCACCGCGCCTCGCATCACGCCAACCTCGTGATGGCTTTCTGACGACTTCCGAAAAGCATCCGCTAGCATGTCGCCGACCTTTATTTACAGCATCGGAGAATGGATCTCCGATGCCGCTTCCCGCAGACGGATCAGCAAGGATTGTCGCGGGAGGGACGCACCCGTACGACACGCGCGCCAATGAACCTATGAACCAATGAACCGCGCCTGATAACACCGCCACCACACACATTAAGCACAGACTCCGGGAGGCAAAACACCCTAACCAAGAACATATAGAACGACCCCCGAGCACCCCGCCGCAGCCTCCAGCGCCGTGGAGCATCCCCCGCGCAACGCACGACCCTCTCCAGCAGTGAATTTAAGAAATGCCGGGTCGAGGCTCCAGCTCAGGAGGGGCGGCATGGGATAGGATGGGGGGGGGATGGGATGGGATGGGGAGAGGATAGGATGGGGTGGGGAGGGGGGGGCGACCGCTTTCGGGATAAAAGGATGAGTAGATCTGGACGTCAGGCAAGGGTGCGAGGCCCGGCTCTCCGCCTCGCCTCTGCACTTGCTGAGGCTGCACGAAAATTGCCGAAGCCTCACGTCTCAGTTCATCTCGAAACTGCGCTTTTCTTTACTTCCCTCGCATGCTGCTTCTTTTCCTGCTTCACTTTCCTTTTATTCTGCTTCTTCATATCATCGTTATTACCATTATTATCATTATTGTTGTTATTATTGTTATTATCATCATCATTGTCATTATCATCAGTCATTATTACTATTACTATCATCATTATTATTATCATATCATCATTATCAGTATTACTATTGTTATCAACATCATCGATTTCATTATTATTACTATCATTATCATTACATTATTACTATTATCATTATAATTTTTATTATAGCTATTAGTTATCACTACCATTACTATTTCCCTTATCATTTTAGCATTATAATCATTATTATTATCAACATAATCATATCATCGAATTACTATAATCAAATCATTATCGTTATCAAGATCATAATCAAATAGCATTATAATTATTACCATTATCACCAATACTATTATCCTAACAACAACAACAACAACAACAACAACAACAACAACAATAAAAGCAACACAGAAAGGGGAGGAGGTAGAAATATAGAAAAAGAATATAGAGAAATATAGAGAAATATATATCCATACAAGGCCACTTGGATCAGCAGATGGAGAACAAAAGGAAAATGATGATGATTGAGGGATGAGAGGGAGAGGGAGAGGGAGAGAGAGAGAGAGGAGAGAGAGGGGAGAGAGGAGAGAGAGGAGAGAGGGAGAGAGGGAGAGAGGAGAGAGGAGAGAGAGAGAGAGAGAGAGAGAGAGAGAAGAGGAGAGAGAGAGAGAGAGAGAGAGAGAGAGAGAAGAGAGAGAGAGAGAGAGAGAGAGAGAGAGAGAGAGGAGAGAGAGAGAGAGAGAGAGAGAGAGAGAGAGAGGAGGAGAGAGAGAGAAGGAGAGAGAGAGAGGAGAGAGAAAAGAAAAAAAAAAAAAAAAACAAGAGAGAGAAGCGGGGGCAAACGCGTGTAAGATACAGGTTCCTCCGAGCACCGAGACCCTGTCCCGTCGTCAACCTGGACGCGCGCCAGGCGACCCTTGGCCCCATATTGCACAGCTTCCCCCGAGTAGAATTACATTTAAAACATTTAAGAAACATTTAAAACATCTGAGAAACATTTAAGCAAAGCCGTGCAAGGCAGACCGCTGGCTCACTTGCTTACACAATCGGCGGAAGCATGTCAGTTCTTCCTCTGAGAAATGCACGTGATAAACGTGGTATGCTACATCCCTCTTTAAAAAGAAAAGAAAAAGAAAAAAATGTGTGTGTGTGTGTGTGTGTGTGTGTGTGTGTGTGTGGTGTGTGTGTGTGTGTGTGTGTGTGTGTGTGTGTGTGTGTGTGTGTGTGTGTGTGTGTGTGTGTGTGTGTGTGTGTTTGTGTGTGTGCGGTTTCCTCTCCCCCATACCTATCTAACCGTAGGCAAATTTCCTCCCAAAACTTTTACTTTCATATTGCAGTTTTTTCTATCTCATATTTTTTCTGTTCATCGTAATTCATCGACTCTAGTGTTCGGATTTTCACTTTAAGTCTAACTAAAAGCTGCTTATCCCTTTCAAAACTGTCGTAATTATGAAAAAGACTCTTAGTTCCGGCACCAAGTGGTGGTGGATACAATTCTTCGTTTCGAGTTCAGTCGGTTGCTTTAAATCCTCACAATCAAATAAAACAATGACCCTTTGCATCATTTTTGCATTTTTGCATCTTCGCTTTGCATCTCCTTTCAAGCATTCCATTATATCAAATCCATTCCGTCATTCTCCAAGCCTTCATCCTCATACAACAAAGGTCATGAATAACATCCTTCATTGAGGAGAATCAACTTTTTAATCAATCAGACAGCAACGATAAAAAATAGAGAACACGTAATGTTATGAATTCTAAGAGACGAAATCAAAAAAATTATGTTTTTTTTTCCATCATTCCCAGCATCTAATAAGCAGCTCACATTCATACTTCTTTCTCTCCATTGAGCTAATTAACATTCTGCAACATTTCAACGGCACCATAATCTTTCCATCACGACAGACACCCACCATAGATACTCTAGTCACGGGCCTTTGGTATATACCATTAAAATTACTGCAATAACTGAACAACTAACTGAAATAACTGCATTAATAACACAGTGGTATAATAAAGCAACATTGCATTTTCCTGTGCATGAATTCAAATCAGTGTACGTGGGTGTACGTGGGAAAATGTGTGCGTAAGCGTGATCGTGAGCGCCTTTAATGGTGTGCGGGTGAGTCGTGCGTACGTTCGTGTGTACAGAGGCGTTTATTCAGATGCGTGTGCGTACGTGTAAAGAGGAAGCGTGGAGGCATGTATGTAAGGACACAGAAGCGCCATACCTGTAGCAGCATATTCAACAGATCGCCTTTAATGAGCTTCTTGTAACTGTCGGACTCACCTGCAAAGAAAGAAAGAAAAATCGGTTAATCATTTGTCCAGGAATTGCAAAAAAAAACGTAGAATAAAATGAAGGAAGAAGGGGAATCGTGAGGAAAGTGCCATACGCAGGGATACGCCAACTGCCGGTCATTTAGCATCTCGTCCAAGGTCTAAAAAAAAGGGTTTGCTAACGTCTCCAAACTCCCTAAGAGCATGACTCCGGTGCTCAAAAAAAAAAAAAAAAAAAAAAAAAAAAAAAAAAAAAAAAAAAATCGATTATGACAAAAAAAATATTTCAAATACGTTCGAAAATATTAAGAAAAGAATATAGTTTTTTAGGACCGCATGAAAGGGCAAGAGAAACAAGAGATCAACGAACCCAAACTGATCCTTAATCTTTATTTATGATCTCTATTTATTAATTCATTTTTTACCAAGCTGGGCAAAACACAGCTAATTCTGATTCACTGATTGGATATTCAATTTGATAGAGTTTGCAAAATGAAGCGCGATATCGACGGATTAATTAACTAGAATTGCAACCTTTATCTAACCGATAACATTAAAATAATTTTCAGTAAGACTAATAAGCTGACATGATGTGGGAAAAAGAGGTCACAGTCACATAGCAGCGCTAAATATGTGTGTGTGTGTGTGTGTGTGTGTGTGTGTGTGTGTGTGTGTGTGTGTGTGTGTGTGTGTGTGTTGTGTGTGTGTGTGTGTGTGTGTGTGTGTGTGTGTGTGTGTGTGTGTGTGTGTATATGTAGTATCATATGTCTTATATATCTATGTGAGTATGTGTACGTATGTATTATTATAAAAATTGGCAGAAATTCACAACACAGAGTTCAAGATTTGTTCTAACCAACTTAAGCGAAACTTTAGCTATATGACTTTTCAAGTTTTGGACTTACGTACTAATAAGACACAAGGCATCTATGAACGAGAAAGCATCACTGCTTGATTTTGTTTTCAAACACTTTAG
>NW_020870026.1:772962-802962 GCF_003789085.1 Penaeus vannamei
GGGGGGGGAGGGAGGGGGGAGGGAGAGAGAAAGAGAAAGAGAAAGAGAAAGAGAAAGAGAGAGAGAGAGAGAGAGAGAGAGAGAGAGAGAGAGAGAGAGAGAGAGAGAGAGAGAGAGAGAGAGAGAGAGGAAGAAAGAGAAAGAAAGAAAGAAGAGAGAGAAAGAGAGAGAGAAGAAGAGAGAAGAAAGAAAGAAGAGAAAGAAAGAAAGAAAGAAAAGAGAGAGAGAGAGAGAGAGAGAAGAGAGAGAGAGAGAGAGAGAGAGGAAGGAGAGAAAGAAATCATAAAAATCAAACAAGGTGTCTCTCAACGCTAAACTATTTACCCGCGTCTTGAACACAATTCTGGAGACGTCCATTGAATTGATTAATCATGCCTACACTGTTAATCAAGAGCAACGGGACCCCAAGGCACATCACACACTATATCCCGTCGTTATTCTTCTTCCGTGACCGTTTCAAATATTCGTGGTGGCTCATTCGACATTCCCTTTGCAACTGCGTTCATGACAGGCAACTGAAAAACGGTGATCAATCATGCAACGTCGTGCCAGCATGTGTCAACAATAATAATATTGCATTTCGTCCATCACATTAGTGGAATTCAGTTCGCTGCAGATTACTCTCAGCTCATCGTTCGCGTTTCTCAATGCATCGACAGCAAAAGCTCATATGTTGCAATAAGTAATGAACAAAGCTAAACGAACAATGACCCGAAGAGAACAGAGAACACAGAATAACATATCAATAACTCACAAAGTAGACTTCTTCGTCATTGCAATATACCTCATCGCAGGATCCCCGCGCGGTGCCCCGGCGCATTATATCATCATGAATGTACGGAAGAGGAAGACAGAAGAGACAAAACAAGACGGATGCGCGAGTGAATGGAGATAAATGAAGGATCTATTCAGCTTCGTTCCTGATACTGCACGGGAGAAATAAAGGGAAAAATCTACACTACCCGGGCAGAATGTCGAAGGGCTCGCGGAAAGAAAGTGGCAAACTCGCATCATTTTTAGAGGTCAAATGAAGAAGAAAATAAATGGCGCATGGAAATGGGTTCATTCAATTATCCGAGACGAAGAAGAGAACAAACCTCTATCACACTGGAAAAAAAAAATCCTAAAAAGCTAAAAACCGTAATACAAAAAGCATGTGCAGAAAAGCGTGAGGAACGAATGCTTCTAAATGTTGTTAAATGTGCACTGACACGTGGAGCTGAATGGAAGGCTTCCGTTGAAAAGGTACAATTGCAACATAGGGCTGTTTTGCCAGCGTCTCGGCGTGCATTCCAGCTCCGGTGACCGAGTCAGTCCAAGAGATGGATCAATAGTGTGCGGCCGATGATACCACTTCGATTCGCCGTTGTTGCTCAATTGCATGCACTCTATCAAGATGGTGGACCGTGTGCATTGCAGGGGAAGGGGAGATGAACAGAGTGTGAGAGAGGGAAAGAGAGAAAAAAGTGAGGGAAGGGGGAGGGTCAACAGCAGTTGAGACTGGCGGAGAAAAGAGGTTGAATGTGTTCGCTTTTTCCCGTAGATTTAGCTTATCATTCACTTATCAAAATGTGTTCAATAATCAGAAAATCCTGTGCGCATTATCACATACGAAGTCGTTAGTCCGTCATGAGAGAGATGGTCCCTGGTCGCCTCGCAGAACGACAGAAGAAATTTTAATGTAAGATATGCGTGTGTGGGGGAGGGGGGGGGGGTTGCGTGCGTGTGTGTAATACCAAAGCAATGCCTCTACGTAGGGTTTTTTACTTCCAAATATTACAAAACTCCAGTAGGTACCGTAGACATCAGTGTATACATCGTTATCAGCATCAATCATGTGTTCTACGGCCGACGATGCCCCTATTTTTTTTCCGTCTAAGAAACTGGATCCCCCTATTTTTTCCGTCTAAGAAACTGGATCCCCCTATTTTTTCCGTCTAAGAAACCGTTACGTACCTATTTCTTGTCAGCATAATCGTTTATTCACCATAATCCTCGCATAACTACCACGTCACAGCTGTTCCAAGATTCAGTTTTCCAAACTCTTCCCTTCCTTATAGTCACAGCTTATGGAATATAAAAAAAAAATAGTATTGACGCCCATATAAGGAGTCCATTGAGTTCTTGTAACATATCAATCTTTCCTCGCTAAGACAAAGAAATAATACTGATCACGTCCTCACATCAGACATCTTACAGCCCTTCATTGACAATCTGTAAACTAAATATATAAAATATATATAAAGTATATAAAAAAATAAATATCCATACTCACCATGTGGCGTCATCTGTGCGTCTTTATTTAATTTTATATAACCACTATTTAAACGCAAACAGGAATAACCAAAGTAATCTATGTGTCTTTATTTAATTTTACGCAGAACAGGAATAACCAAAGTAATCTATGTGTCTTTATTTAATTTCACGCAGAACAGGAATAACCAAAGTAATCTATGCTCTTTATTTAATTTTACAGAACATGAATCCAAAGTAATCTATGATAATTTCACGCAGAACAGGAATAACCAAAGTAATCTATGTGTCTTTATTTAATTTCACGCAGAACAGGAATAACCAAAGTAATCTATGTGTCTTTATTTAATTTCAGAACAGGAATAACCAAAGTAATCTATGTGTCTTAATTTAATTTCACGCAGAACAGGAATAACCAAAGTAATCAATGTCTTTATTTAATTTCACGCAGAACAGGAATAACCAAAGTAATCTATGTGTCTTTATTTAATTTTATACAGAACAGGAATAACCAAAGTAATCTATGTGTCTTTATTTAATTTCACGCAGAACAGGAATAACCAAAGTAATCTATGTGTCTTTATCTAATTTCATGCAGAACAGGAATAACCAAAGTAATCTATGTGTCTTTATTTTCGAACAGGAATAACTTAAGCAGAACAGGAATAAAGTAATCTATGTGTCTTTATTTAATTTCAGAACAGGAATAACCAAAGTAATCTATGTGTCTTTATTTAATTTCATGCAGAACAGGAATAACCAAAGTAATCTATGTGTCTTTATTTAATTCACGTAACTAAAGTAATCTATGTGTCTTTATTATTCACGCAGAACAGGAATAACCAAAGTAATCTATGTGTCTTTATTTAAGCAGAACAGGATAATCTATGTGTCTTTATTTAATTTCACGCAGAACAGGAAACAAGTAATCTATGGTCTTTATGCAGAGGAGTACACACTAATTTCACGCAGAACAGGAATAACCAAAGTACACGCTATAATTTCAGTACCGCGTAATCCGTGCGCGTAACCCTACCCTTATGGAGCAACACATGAAGAAAAAAAATCCCTGGCGTAAAAGAAAAAAATCCCTGGCGTAAAAAAAACCCTCCTGGCGTAAAAAAAAAAAAAAAAAATGGCGTAGAAAAAAAAATCCCTGGCGTAAAAAAAAACCTCCCTGGCGTAGAAAAAAAACCTCTGGCTTAAAAAAATCCCTGGCGTAAAAAAAAACCCTGGCGTAAAAAAAAAAATCCCTGGCGTAGAAAAAAAAAACTCCCTGGCGTAAAAAAAAAAAAAATCCCTGCGTAAAAAAAAAATCCTGGCGTAAAGAAAAAACCCTGGCGTAAAAAAAAACCTTCCTGGCGTAAAGAAAAAAAAAATGGCGTAAAAAAAAAAGAAAAAAAAAATCCCTGGCGTAAAAAAAATCCCTGGCGTTAAAAAAAAAAAAATCCCTGGCGTAAAAAAAAAAATCCCTGCGTAGAAAAAAAAAAAAAAAAATCCCTGGCGTAAAAAAAAAAATCCCTGGCGTAAAAAAAAAAAAATCCCTGGCGTAGAAAAAAAATCCCTGGCGTAAAGAAAAAAAATCCCTGGCGTAAAGAAAAAAATCCCTGGCGTAGAAAAAAAAAAATCCCTGGCGTAAAAAAAAATCCCTGGTAAAAAAAAAAAACCCTGGCGTAAAAAAAAAATCCCTGGCGTAAAAATCCCTGAAAAAAAAAAATCCCTGGTGTAAAGAAAAATCCCTGGCCTAAAAAAAAAAAAAAAAAAATCCTGGCGTAAAAAAAAAAAAAAAAGAAAAAAAAATCCTGGCCCCTCCTGGCGTAAAGAAAAAAAAATCCTGGCGTAGAAAAAATCCCTGGCGTAAAAAAAAAAAAAAAAATCCCTGGCGTAGAAAAAAAAAAAATCCCCCTGGCGTAAAAAAAAAAAACTGGCGTAAAAAAACCTCCCTGGCGTAAAAAAAAAAAAAAAATCCCTGGCATAAAAAATAAAGAAAAAAAAAATCCCTGGCGTAAAAAAAAAAACCCTCCCTGGCGATGGAATGTGTACACGGGCGCTCTCACCCGCCGCACAAGACCGACACAACACATGAATATCACAAACCCCGCGCCTCGGCCCGTCCCCGCTCTCTCTCTCGCTCCACATAGCGGTGAAACACGGGCCCTATGCGAATTGCCGGCCTCCTACATAACAGTGAAAACACGGGCCATATGCGATGCCGACTACGGGGGAGCCGATGCCGTCCGTCCGTCGTGATCCCCGCCCATATCCCCAAGGATCCAATCTTCCCGAGATGGAGGTAAGTAAACAAAGGGAGCGGCGCCCTCCGATACCTCGAGCTGCCGCGAACAATATGCAAACCATTTTACGCCCACGAGATAAAGGCCGCGCAATCCCCCCTCCTCGTTCTGCGGGCGATGCCGGGGTAAATTATGGTAAACAGACTTAATGTAATTTCAATGGAATGAACAAAAATAAAGTAGGGCCCCGGACTGGAAATGGCATGGAAGGGGGGATAGCGATTGCTTATTGTGCCTCTCTTCTCTCTCTCCTCTCTCTCTCTCTCTCTCTCTCTCTCTCTCTCTCTCTCTCTCTCTCTCTCTCTCTCTTCTCTCTCTCTTCTCTCTCTCTCTCTCTCTCCTCTCTCTCTCTCTCTTTCTTCTCTCTCCTCTCTCTCTCTCTCTCTCTTCTCTCTCTTCCTCTCTCTCTTCTCTCTCCTCTCTCTCTACTTTCCCCTCTGTGCTTATGTGTAGCTGTGTTGATGTGATTGACTGTGTGACTTGGACAGTCGTGTGCGGCGTGTGTGCTTTGTGTGCCTGTGTTGTTGTTGTGTGTTGTGTACGGTGGGCTCTCGCTCGTATTGTGGTGTGTCGTTGGTTGTGTTGTTTGTTGCTGTGTTGTGTTGTCTGTGTGTTTGTGTGTGCTTTGATTGTTTTTATTGTGTATGTGTGTGTGATGTGTGTAACTACTTGTGTTGCTTGCTGATGTGGTGTGTGTGTGTGTGTTGTGTGTTTGTGTGCTGTGTTGCTTTGTGTGCCGTGTGTGTGTATGTGTGTGTGTCATTATCTGTGTTGTGTCTGCGATTGAGTGCTTCGTATGTGTACTGGTCGTGAAAATTATTCATGGTAAGATGAAATTAATTGAATGAGTTGAGGAGAGTAGATGAGGCTGAGATAGAATGTGAGGATGTGTGTAGAAATGTGAAGAGGAGAGAGAAGAGAGAGAGAGACGTGACTGTGAGATGAGAGAGGAGATAGAGATTAAGAGATGAGGAGAGGAAGAGGGAGGAGAAAGAGATCGAGATAAGGGAGAGAGGCTTCGACAGACGGGAGAAGAGAGACAAGAGTCGACAGAAGAGCGGGAGAGCGAGAGGAAGGCGTGAGAGAGAGGCAGGGAGAGAAGGATGAGGAACATGGAGAGCGACAGAGTGAGAGGAGAGAGGGATGAGATGAGATAGAAAGAAAGACCAGAGAAGACTCGAGAGAAGTAACAGAGAGAAAGAGGGGGGAAGGAAAGAGTGGGGGAAAGAGGAAATCGGAAAGAGAGAAACACAAAGAAGAAAGAGGAAAGAAAGAGAGGGAGAGGAGAGAGAGCGAGAGACGAGGGAGAAAAATAAAGCGTGAGAGAGACGAGAGGAGAGGAGAGTATGGGATTATAATAAACACGGAGAAAATATAAATTAAACAGCCTAAACAGGACCGATTAGCGAAAGATCTCGACAGACAGAAATGTACATAAACCGATCGACTTAATCAACCGGCCACGTGAAAGCCCAAGGAAGTCGGAGGTCGGCGCCGGAGAGGCAGTGACACCCCCCCCCCACCCCCCCGCCCCGCAGCTCTCTACAGGACCAGCGGAAAGAGAAAAGAAAGGGGGGGGCAGGAGGGGGAGGGGGGGGCAGCGTAGGTCCTGGGCATTCCTCTTTCTTATTGTTTCTGACATTCTTAACATTTCTATTTGCCGCGGCCCGTCACCTTTCTGTCGATATAGACAAGTATGTACTGTTAATAGTTGATATTATGTATGTATATATGTACATAATATACATACAACACACACTCACACAATGTACATATGTTATATATACATGTGTATATAGATGAATATAGACATATTATATATATATATATATATATATACATATATATATATTATATTATATATATATATATATATATATATATATATATTATATATATATATACATACATATAATATAATTATATATATTATATATATATATATATATATATATAATATATATATATATATATATAAACAAACACAGTATATAAGCAGCGCTCCTTCGTCGCCATGGGCGGCGGGACCGCGGCCGAGATCAAAGGTCGAGACCGCCTGGAACTCTCCCCCCCCCCGCCCCCCGCCTCCGGCCCAGCCAGTACCGAACGTGTTCATCAAGGAGGCCGACACGAGGAGGGCGTGCAAGGGCAAGTTACGCGCGTGCACATACGTCTCACGTTGCACAGGCCACCAAGCGATCCCTTCCCGCGGCAGGACCTGGAGCAGGAGCAGCGCGAGTGTCGAGGCGGCTCCCGGGGCTCCTTCTGAATCATTCAGCAGTGCCGGGGACGCCGCGCTGGAGGGCCCCGCCGACGAACGTGTCCCTGCGCGAAGTTGGACGAATATGGCCTTTGCGACTTTAACGGGAAAAAAAAAAAATGAAAGTCCCTGAGGATATCGGTTTGTACTCTGCTTGCAAATGCTACCTCGCCGTCACCCCGACTTCCTGTCTGAAACGCGCTACTAAAAAAAGGTTGACCAATAAAATATTCAACCTTCAGTGACAGTTTGCATGACAGTCAAAACACAGGTACGTAAACAGACCTTGATTTATATGTGTATCCCAACATATATGGACGTATATGGGCTTTGATGTGTGTGTGTTGTGTGTGTGTGTGTGTGTGTGTGTGTGTGTGTGTGTGTGTGTGTGTGTGTGTGTGTGTGTGTGTGTGTGTGTCTGTGTTCTGTGTGTCGTGCGGCGTGTATCCATTCAAACACGGAGAAAACAGAGTCCGTCGCAGCCTCTTTCCCTGCTTCCCGCCCGGCCCTCGCGCACGCACCAGTGCCATCAAGATTCCTGATACGAAGGCACATCACACGGGAATGTGCTCCGGATGAAAGATCCCGACCCGACCGCCTCGGAATCCCTCCTCTTAATGTGCTCCTCCATCTTCCGAGAGCAGGCGGGCCTCAAGTGGGCAAAGCCGCGTCCCCAAGTTGGAGCCGATCTCGGGTAAACTTTTCTTAACAAACCCCGAGTGTAAACAGATCTCCGCAAAGACCAATATTACCGCGCGGTTTGAAGTTTCTGTCTTTTCAAACCAAGCATGGCCGCTCGCAGAACTCCACCCTAATCCCTGCGATCCGCTTACTTTTAGAAACCGACCGCAAACTTCCGAGAAATTTCCCCCAAGATAGCGAATAGTTTGTATAGCAAAGTAACAAGCTCGGAACCAAGGGCCTAGTTAAGCCCAGGTATTTAGAGAAGCCCAGGCTATGCGGTGATGCGTGGCTTCAAAGGACAGCGCGTGCAATGTGGCCTATGAGCTGTATCTGTCCATTATACGAAACTCGACCTTACCTATGATTAGCTCAAAATCATATATATGTTACTTGATACTGCGGTTTCGTGTGATCCCACGTAATATAAGGGACATAACGTAGCTTGGGATGCGGGCGCAGAGCAAGGCTGAGCCGCTGAGCGAGATCACGGCCAGGCGAGGGCGAGCAAGGACCATCCAGAGGCGAGAGAAGCGCGCCTTGTTGCTCCTGGCTGGGAGGCGATTGAGTGGTGTGAGTCGCCCTCGCGTGCAACTGCAGGAGGGAGAGCGGCCACCTGACGACCCTCATTATCCTCATTATTGTCTATCCTCGCCTGCCTACACCTCACTGCCTGAGCTCCAGTATCTTTTCTATATTGTATTTTATGTTACAGGGCCATAAAACAGAGAAGGCGCTCCAAAACGCATACCGTTGCTTAGAGGTTAGTGTAGCTACATGAAGTCAACAAATAAATAAAGTCCCATTCACTCGGACTAACAGCTGACAGGTTGTCGAGGTAATCAGCTGACAGTGGCTGAGGTAATGGCGGTTTGACCGAGCTGAGATTCCTCCTTGAGTCGTGTTTGTCTTATTAACTATGGTTCCGTGACGTAACTTTTATTCTAACAAAATCCAAGTGGGATGAATTATGTAAAATATCAATCATAAAATGGAAAATCTAAACTGGATTGATGATACGAATAAAAGTTCCGTTTACACAAAAGTATCTTGAAATCTATGGGTAATACAAAACATAACGCAAATATAGTATTTTTATCAATCATTTACGTTTAATCTACGTCAAATGCTCTTTACAAAACAAGGAGATATGAGTCTTTTTAATGGAGTATATAAACATAGTCATACGAAACGCTATACATTTTAACTTTTCTCATCAGTCTGAAATGATGAAACTTTTTCCTGCTCACTTATATTTTAGTTCGTGGATGTGGTTCTGTCGGTAAACCCCTACGACGCCGCAATAATATTTTACAACGCGTATCTGCAAATGTTTACGTCTGCTTCCTTTTACTTTTTACTACCCTCAAATATTTCATAAAGTTCTTGTGAAATGGTTAAAGCAAGCTGTACTCATTTTCAACTTTGCACTATCGGCAAATAAACATTCTGCCCTTGTTATCAGGTCTATCCCACACCAGACACGATCATCAATTTATAAGTGACATTTCACAACAGTCAATTACCGGAATATTTGAAGTACTTCATCTTTAAATGCTATTTATGAAGGGCAGCGCTCTCTCCTACCCTATTGTTGATTTTTAACTCAAAAACAATTAGCGTTTGAGAGAAACAGACCATGATGCATACTAAATCGTACAGTCTTTTAAATGATGAACCTGATACATGATATTGACTTGAATTAATTCGTACAGAGGCAAATGATGGCAACCATATTTGTCACTGTAATTGCTTCTGGGAATGTCACACCTCGTCAGAAATTACTGGCGCATTATTGTAAATTCAGAAAGGCTTATTTTTTGACCAAGTAATCAAATCGGAAATCTAAGTCGGCTGCCAAACTTTGATACCGCATAACCGTCAATTAGGGAAAGTAACTTTTCACATAATGTCACGTAAATATAATTACTTTGTTTTTTTCTTTTTTGCATTTTTATGAGGTCATGGATATGAAAATGATCTCTATTATTTTCTTATAAGTTGCCATTTATTACTGTATGCGATGTCCACTTTAGCTGTTCTGCTAATTACTTAATTTAGTATAGGGACAGTTTCTAGATCAACACAGCTCCACCAACTCTTTTTTTTACGACAGAGACAAAATCATGATGCAAGACACCTAGCAATACGGCAGCACGAGAGGCAGGACGGCGCAGGATCGAATTCCAGACGAACTCCTGCAGCGAGCAAAACCTTGGGAGCGAGTAGGCCTTCCTCGCCGGACCTCAGTGACGCGTCTTTGCCTGCGCCCAGACCGACAACGGCCTCCAGAAAGCCGTTGTTTGTCCGGAAGAGAGAAGAAATCAGCTGTGCATTATTGCAAAGCCCTCCGGATAAAATGGAGGATTCGCCGGCACATCTACGGCCTCCTCGGCGAGAGCGATGGCAGAGCAACTGAGCAAGAGGCAAGTGAAGTAAGGAACGAGACGATAGTCATCAGGTGGAGTCTCCTGCTTCAAATCATTTTACTGGAATCATGTTCCCTTTGTGTACAGTTCGCTCTGTGTGTGTGTGTGTGTGTGTGTGTGTGTGTGTGTGTGTGTGTGGTGTGTGTGTGTGGTGTTGTGTGTGTAGGTACGCGTACGCGTGCAGTGGATGATATTTCGGATTTATAAATGTAAATATGGTTATCTATCAACATACACTCACACTCGTGCACGTCCATTGATAAGTACTTGCATAAAGACCAACGCCCACACAAAACAATACATACATATAAAAACGTGAGTGTGGGTGTGTATATGCTTATATATACATGTGTGTGTGTGTTTTGTGTGTGTGGGTGTGTTTGTGTGTGGTGTGCGCGCGCGCGTGCGTGTGTAACCTGCTATCGTATGCATAGCCAATTAAAACAAACTGTTTCCAATAGTCCATCATATAACCCTGTTCGTGTAAGCGCCAACGATATTATAGCATTCATCACATTCGTACACAGATACATGTATGTACGTGAGTGTGTAAGCATGCGCGTGTATGTATGTATGTATGTATGTATGTATGTATGTATGTATGTATGTATGTATGTATGTATGTATGTATGTATGTATGTATGTATGTGTGTGTGTGTGTGTGTGTATGCATCATCACCTCGACCTTACAAATGAAAACTTTGGATACAAACAAGACATGAAATGAGCATTCCATTTGCTTTCTCTCCTGATTTTCCACTGATATCTATTACGCATTCTGTCTGTCAGCCTCCAAAATGCTGACACGCCCTTCACGTCTTCCCCTTCTAAATGCTCCCCTTCACTCGATCACTTAAATGCACACGGCAACTGGAGAGCTCGTAGCGCCTTTATTATTGCCGGGGGCGATCGCGGGAACAATAACAGAGGCTTTCTTTATATCAGGGAAGTTTTTATTAATCGTATTAGTGTGAGCGGGGTCGCAGATGAGGACAAATACGTTGCCAGATATACCCTTACAGATGTTGTTTTCTGAGAGAAATAGAAAAGATATCGTAAATTTCACGCATTCGGAAAAGTCATCCCCTCGTCTTCGACAGCCTAATGCATGATAATGCCGAGTGAAATGGACATTCCTTCGCCAAATGCGTTAACATCCTCCTTCCTCCTGCATGCATAAACACCGCTGGCTCTCCTCCCCTTCCTGTACGCACAAGCCACTCCCAAGACTCCAACACTTCATCCAAGACTCTTTCTCACTTTGCCTGCAGTCGTTTCCAACAATACACAACACGCGGAGGCAGCCTGCTATAACGGCATATTATATTTCCCTCCCATTGCACTCCGCCGCGGGGAGGCATATAAAACATCAATGTCGGGAGCGAAAGAGGAAATCCGCGTGTAAAATAGCAGGCCTTTTGTCTGGGGAGGAGCGGGGACACGGGGCGAAGGATGCTGGCGGGGGAGGCAGCGGCAGATGGCCTTTCGCCTACCTGCTCGCACTCGCTCGCGCCCATAAACCTCGCCCCCCCCCCCCCCCCCCCCGGCCACGCGCCCGGGCTCAACGCTTCAATAAATAAACGATACAACTGTTGCTGATCCCCTTCCTGCTGCTATTGCCACTAACGCAATACGGGAGTGGTTTTGCTTGGAATAATTGTATCCTTGTTTTCGGAGAGTACACTTGTCAGCGTAATGAAAAAAAAAAAATCCAAAGGCGGGGAATACTATGAAGAAAATAATGTAGAAAATAACCATTCGATGCCATTATCAAACTTCACAACGCTTTAAATCGAGGGTTCCAGCGCAGCCAACGTAGCGAGACGACCGTAGCCGAAAGAAGCGGACATGGAAACGAACGAAATGAAACAGCCACCTCCGAAGGCCAGGAAAAGGCAGAGGATTTCCCATTAGCGAAGGGGCGGAGAGAGATGCAAGTCACGGCTGAGATAACAAGAGGGAGATGCTGACGACGAGCGAGGAGACAGTTGAGAGCCACGGGAATTTTTACGAGGGAGCTGACCACGGATGAGGGGAGCTTCGGATAAATGTATCCGTAGTTTCTTATTCTCTCGATTATCGGACGCAGAACTGTATGCTTCGGTGATCAGTGAAGGCAGAGAGAGAGAGAGAGAGAAACGGGAAAACTAAATACTTTTTTCGTTCCTGTTAGAAGAAAACATTGTTCTCCGTGATGAAAGAAAAGCTGTAACTGTCTACTCACACAATAGCAGGACTGGCATCTATTTAGTCGCCTTTTACTCAACTAGAAGAGGTCATGCTAGCGGCACTTTTTCAGCTAGATGAAAGGGGCAGATGCTCCCCATGAGCTCTAAAAAGGCAAGTCACACTAATGAGTCTACACAGAAAAGGGAGCACGGTGCATGTACAACGATCCGTACTCCGAGACGCCGGAAATAGACACGGTGGTGAGGCGACGTAGGGTGAGAGACGGCAGCGGTCGAGCGCTGACTCGGATCAGGCTCAGCAGTGATGCCACTTCCACGCTGCGGCTTTAACAGTGCCGCTCTTGGTCAGCAGCATCGTGCCGTAACCCTATATCTACGTAATAAAATAAAACATAAGCTATATGACTATGGTTATGTGCAATGGCAGGAGAGTTAATTCCTTAGAGGTTATTCCAGACTTCCATGCAACAAAACTATCATTTTAAGGAAGATCCGTGTGCTTTCCACGCTTCCATGCAACCACAGTCCCCTATGATTCGGTTTGCCGTCATGCAACACAGGGGAGCGATATGCAACGACAGAGCACGTTCAATTAAAGGCTCTCATGCACTGCAAAATCTTTGCTCGTGCAGGACCGAACGTTATGATGGCCAAGCCAATACACAGGGAAACAAGGGAATAAACCTTAATATGGACGGATATGGCGCTCTCATGAAAACTGTTTAAAAGGAAGGGGAAACCGGAGTTGCTCTCCCTCTGCAATTTCTGCATTCCGGATATACAATCGTCGACATGTTTTCTCTTTTTTTTCGGAATCAGCAATGTAGAAAGTATCCCTAACTCAGACCCTCACACTTACACAAATACAAGTCGAACGTGAGCAACTGAAAGCAAGCCGGAAGGAGAACCCCGACAATGGCCGCTTTCAAACCCCGGCCGGCGAAGCGAGCGAACAGCGAACCATGCCGAAGAGACTCTAACGGCATCGTTACCAAAACCAAATTGACAAAAAAAAAAAAAAAAAAAAACTCAGACAATAGAAAAGAGTAAGAGAGAGAGAAAAAAAAAAAATCCACAAACGCAAAATTCGAAAGAAACGGAAACTTTTTAATCCACTTACATTCGGCCGGAGCGTTGCAGGCCCACTAATTTAATCGGGCAGTAATTAGCCACCCGGAAATAGGCTCTACTTGCCAGCATACGCAAGAACCGACAATGTCCTTTGTGCCAAGTGTGTGTCTTGTTATCGCGCCTGATAATTTATCATGATTAGGACTGCGCTTTGCAAAGACAATGAGATAATAAGATAATAAAACAGATGTGCATCAGCAGTATAGGAGACCAAGGAAGTCAAATTCGGAAAAGAGATCTTAATTACAGTAGAGATAAAAATAAACAGTAACTGTAAAAATGGTGATCATTGAAATTAGTGATGAAAATGTGATAACAAACATATCGTGGCTGCGTGGTCCATGTGGAATTAACTGCATCAATAACGAAGAGAAAATTACTATAATAATTATATCAGTAGTGATGATTTAGATGAAAATGACCATAGAACACAGATAACAGCCATTCCAGTGGTATCCTTGATATAACATGCAACACGAATTAAAAAAAACTACAAACAGAATGAAGAGAAAGGCCCAGCGATGAAGATAATCCTCATCACCATAATACTGAGGACAGTGAAGACGACGTGAACTATGTGGGCATAACGTACACATAATGGTCAGTGTTATATGGACCGCGATACAAATAACAGAAAGCACTGCTAATGTCCCCATCGCATCACTAGCATCACTAACAATAATTCGGCAGCCTGACGATGATCAACCACAAACAAAACAAACACACAAACTCCCAAGAATGAACGATCTCCTCACGGGAAACAATAACAAACGAACAGAAACTGCATTAGAAGCAAACAAAAAACGAAAAAAAAAACGATCTCCTCACGGGAAACAATAACAAACGAACTGAAACTGCATTAGAAGCAAAAAAAAACAAAAAAAAAAAAGAAAAAAAAAAGAGTAGGCCCTGATGAACTGCACCGGGGGACTAGGGGACTGGACGCCCCCACACGAGCCCCCAACTCTCCATTTGTTTCGCAGGCAAGTATTGAGCTCAACCGATTGCTAATAATTCTGGCAAACAAAATAGCGAACAGAAGCGTTTCATCCCTTGCCTATAAGGTCATGGGCGCCAGGGCCTCGGTGCGTTTGGCTGAAGACTGATAGGATAGGGGAGGAGAGAGAAAAAGGAGAAAGAAAGGGCGTGTGTGTGTGTGTGTGTGTGTGTGTGTGTGTGTGTGTGTGTGTGTGTGTGTGTGTGTGTGTGTGTGTGTGTGTGTGTGTGTGTGTGTGTGTGTGTGTGTGTGTGTGTGTGTGTGTGTGTGTGTGTGTGTGAGAGAGAGAGAGAGAGAGAGAGAGAGAGAGAGAGAGAGAGAGAGGAGAGAGAGAGAGAGAGAGAGAGAGAGAGAGAGAGAGAGAGAGAGAGAGAGAGAGAGAGAGCCGAGAGAGAGAGAGAGAGAGAACGCTCGGGTGCCTGTATGAGAATAATAGCTTAGAGTACATAGTAATTAAGAAGGAAACAAATGGAAATGATGTTTTGGTTACTCTCAATTAAATTACGGTTCCATAAGCTATCAGGAATGTTCGAGTTTGGACACAGTTACATACCACAATATAGGAGGCAATTGAACGCACTGTTATGCATTAATAATCGATTTTACGGTATCATTTCTGGAAGAGAAAGTCGGTAAACCTCAAGGCTTAACCGACTGATGGAATAACGTGGATTGTTACTCTTTATACGTAATGACTTTATAGCCATATCCAAGGCAATAACTGCTCTACTTTACAAACAATCCACAACGATAACTACCGCAATAATGGAATTATACGAGGCAACGTCAATTACAACATTCAATAACAGACAAAGACCCCGTTCGTCCCGACACAATTTTCACACAAATTAAGCATTAGCGATAAATTGCCAACAAGAAATAATCAGCGGCCTCGTGAATGCACTTGGTATCCATGAGACCCGAGTCGTTACGGCCCAGCTGACAATAGCGGAGCCGCCTCTCATCACAATAATGCAAATGACCAAGAGATTATGGCCCAAAGCTCCCTAATTAACAAAGGACCTATTTTTAGTATTTCGGGAAAAAAAAAAAAAAAAATAGCGGGGCGATGGAAACCCACCGTTCGATTCAGAATTTGTATAGTCCTCTGCGGATGACTCCCCCTCCCCCCCCTCCCCCCTCTCCCGCAATTCGTTCGAATGCGTTGGTCGGACTCCCATACCCTCTTTAAATAAAGGAAACGCATTTTCTAATAATAATAATAATAATAATAATAATAATAATAAATCGCGTTAGTTTCCGTTTATACACCTTACACCTAAGGGTTTGTTAATAAAACGCAGTGCCTTTTGAGCATGTACGTGTATGTTTGGATTCCAGTTTCGCATTCTACAAAAATGGCCGACGACGCGAATAACCAACCTAACCTAATCATAAAGTTAAGCAGTTAGGTTTTGGTTAGGTTAGATTAGGTTTAGGTTAGCTTAGGTTAGTTAGGTTTGGTTAGGTTTTAGATTAGGTTTTAGGTTAGGCTGGTTAGGTAAGGTTAGGTTAGGTTAGATTAGATTAGGTTGGTTAGATTAGGCCTGGTTAGGTTAGGTTTAGGTTAGATTAGGTGGTTAATTAGGTTAGATTAGGCTGGTTAGATTAGGTTGGTTAGGTTAGATTAGTTTGGTTAGGTTAGGTTGGTTAGGTTAGGTTAGATTAGGTTGGTTAGGTTAGGTTAGGTTTGGTTAGGTTAGGTTTTAGGTTTAGATTAGGTTAGGTTAGGTTAGATTTGGTTAGGTTAGGTTAGGTTGGTTAGGTTAGGTTAGATTAGGCTGGTTTGATTAGGTTGGTTAGATTAGGCTGATTAGGTTAGGTTGGTTAGATTAGGTTAGGTTAGATTAGGTTAGGTTAGGTTTGATTAGGTTGGATAGGTTAGGTTGATTAGATTAGGCTGGTTAGGTTAGGTTAGATTAGCCTGGTTAGGTTAGGTTAGATTAGGCTGGTTAGGTTAGTTAGGTTAGGTGACGTTGGAAATGGGAAAAAGCCACATCAAACGTAAGTAACATTCGAAGTGACCATAGCAGTGAACTACCCTAACTCTAGAATACGGATAATGGAGAGAGAGAGAGAGCATAGATAAGTATGGAGAGAGAATGTGGATAAGCGAATACGGCTGTGCCTTGCTAAAATGGATAACGAACACTCTGAACAGAACCCCAATATTAATTATCAATATAAAGTGAGTATTAATAGCACATACAAATGCTTAAATACCTGCTAGATTTTTAAAACCTGGTCATGCGTCTATAAACATTTATAAATCCTACTTATGTTTTTTTTCGGATATTTAAGTCAATAAAAGCCTCTTTTATATTCAGGACGAAGAATTTTCACTTCAATAGAACATATTTTGAGAAATATTTATTCCAAAATACATTTATAGTGACGATGGAAATCAAGAGTAATCAAAGCTGGATAATGTGTGAAAATACAAAATTATTGAATAGCAGTTATAAAAGCATTACAAGTATTCTTATCACTGGAGGACTGTAAATGCCTTAAATAAACTTATGTAGACCGGTAAGTAAATTATTCCTATTTTTTTATCGTTAGCCAAATCCTTCGATACTTTGGTATTTTTTGTGTTGTAAATGCGCCACATTACATTCAAAGTACTATTTTGCATCGATTTCCACCTGAAAAAATAATGATCCATTAAGTTTGCAAAGAATTCATTAAAAAAAAAAAACAATTATTGCAAACTCCCCGTAACCTTGTCTTCCTTTCTGTCACTATACCTGCCTCCTATCCCACGTGACCTCCAGATCATCCGGTGAGAACGTCCCAGACTTCCAAAAATCATGTGAACGAAGCAAAGGTCACAAGCAAACTAAAAAGGGAAAGGCTGGATCACTAACAACACGAGGAGGTGTCATGGCGTCTGATTCTGATGACGTCACCAAAGTTGCGATTCTATTTTTTTGGAAAAAAAAGCACATGGGGTTTATTATTCGTTTTGATCTTTTCAATTTTCAAAAAAGGATGAAAAATAATTATCTTAATTGTTATATTTTCATTGAACATGGATATTTTTTTAGAATAGCACATGTTTGTGTTTACATTTTGTACAATATCCAACAATGTTAAAGTTTCAATGGCTTTTCAGGCGTTTTTTGACTTCATAAAGTCTTGCTAGCCTGGCGCGTATCTCTACATTAAATAAAATACCTTTCATTCATTCATTGAGTGCATGGGAGTATTAATAAAAGTACTTAATTCCTTCAAGTTGAGTAAAAAATATAGGCCTATGGCTCGACTCCCACTGCGAGCAATTCCACTTGAAAATCATTCATGCATAAACATAATAGGCCCACTCTTCTCATCCACAGGGCTATTTTGATGATTCTTCAATGAAAATATAGCCATTAAAATCATTATTTTCCATCCCTTTTGAAAACTGAAAAAGACCAAAATGAATAAAATCCATGTGTTTTTTTTTTCCCAAAAAAGAATCGCAACTTCATCACAGACGTCCATAACACCTCGAGTTGCTATTGATCTAGCCTTTCCCAAACAAAAAATGAATTTCAATAAAAGACTATATAAATAATATATATATATATAAATATAAATATATAAATAAATATATATAAATAGATAAATAT
The DNA here is from genome assembly GCF_003789085.1 of Penaeus vannamei. Lineage (NCBI taxonomy): Eukaryota > Metazoa > Arthropoda > Malacostraca > Decapoda > Penaeidae > Penaeus > Penaeus vannamei. The sequence goes on from NW_020870026.1 coordinate 790,811, forward strand.
AAATAAAAGCGATTGGCTACTGCAAAATGGTGGTCGAAAATGATTGGTCGAAATCGAATTGCCCGCCTTCCCACAATTCAAAACGCAAAACAAAAGACAATCGCTACTGCCGTTCGATTAAACTGAAATTAAATTATATTAACCTGAATAGCTTGGCTTGCCTATAGAAATTACGCTCATATCTTATAAAACCACAATTACGTTAACCTAAATATTAACCAAATAATCACTTCCTTCTTATATAATTGAAAAATAGTAAATCTATTTTAAAAGATACTGATACGAAAGCGACGCCAAGACTAAAATATCTTAAAATGAATAAATAAACAAAGAGCTTAGTTTTACACAATGCTGTTGGAAATATATATTGAGAAATATTACACTACATTAATCCCACATTTACAACCACAATATCAGCAATGCCAGCAAAAAAAAAAAAAAAAAAAAAAAAAAAAAAAAAAAAAAAAAAAAACAATTCAAATATATCAGGTTAACATGGAAAATCTGAGGATATTTTAAACTAAAACATTTTCAATTATCTTTAAACTAATAACTGCAAAAGCGGGAGTCAGAGAAAAATGAAGACAAAAAATAGACATTTTTCATATGATCTTTTCTTTACGTTTATTTTATTTATTATTATTATATATATATTTTTTTTTTTTTTGATCAATCGTTCTCTACTTATTTTTCTACTGGAAATGGAGAGTCCACCGATATCAATTTCATAAGTGATAGTTGTGTAAAAGTAAGAAAATTGTGGAAAGGAAAATGTCTTAAATCAAAAAGGAACAATTTCACGATCACAAAGTTTATAGAAGCTTACATGACGCTAGTGTTAAATTGTAATATAAAGTGGTTTGACATTTAAGAGCTAAATAAAAGTGAGAAGTAGAATAAAATTAATCAGAGGGAGTGAGAGAGAGAAGGGAAAAACGATGCATTTGAAAAATTAAAATGGAAAGGTGAAAGATGCAGAGAGACTGTTTCAACCGTAAGTGAGAAAATAAATTGAATACGTTTGTTAAATACATTAATACTGATTCAATTCTGGATTTTTTTACAGATCCGGTAAATATATATATCTATCTATATATATATATATATATATATATATATATATATATATATATATATATATATATATATATATTATACTTAACGATTCTCCCCATCATCTATTTCCGGCCTAAAACTTATCAACAATTTCACGTATGTGTATTAACCTAGCATGCCCTAGTAACTCCTCCACAAAATATGCCAGGCATTATCCACTTTTTTTCTAATACTACACACACACACACACACACACACACACACACACACACACACACACACACACACACACACACACACACACACACACACACACACACACACACACACACACACACACACACACATACACAAACATGCATACATATAATATATATATATATATATATATATATTATATATATATATATATATATATTATATATATACATATATATATATATATATATATATATATATATATATATATATATATATATACATATATATTATCATATATATATATTTTTTTTTTACCACGACACTCCTTAAAAATGGTTCGGACATCGCCTGGAGTGTGACGTGAGCAGGTTAGCGTGACGGAGTCATTACATCCTCCCGCACCACCATCTTCAGCCTCCACCTGCCTCCTGGAGAGAATCGGAATGGATCTCGCGACAAGGGATGAATAATCTGTCTCGAAATAAGATGTATCGACTTGTCTCTCTATGAATCTCCATCTATATCTGAAGTCTGTCTTGCGTGTGTGTGTGTGTGTGTGTGTGTGTGTGTGTGTGTGTGTGTGTGTGTGTGTGTGTGTGTGTGTGTGTGTGTGTGTGTGTGTGTGTGTGTGTGTGTGTGTGTGTGTGTGTGTGTGTGTGTGTGTGTGTGTGTACACACAACGAAATATTTTTATTGCAACTGCAGCTGTAATACTGGAATCTGGTATTCGTGCACATCCCAATTTAGTCGGACATTCCAGTTTAGTACTCAGAGAGAGAGAGAGAGAGAGAGAGAGAGAGAGAGAGAGAGAGAGAGAGAGAGAGAGAGAGAGAGAGAGAGAGAGAGAGAGAGAGAGAGAGAGAGAGAGAGAGAGAGAGAGAGAGAGACAGAGAGAGAGAGAGAGAGAGAGAGAGAGAGAAAGAAAGAAAGAAAGAAAGAAAGAAGAGAGAAGAGAGAGAGAGAGAGAGAGAGAGAGAGAGAGAGAGAGAGAGAGAGAGAGAGAGAGAGAGAGAGAGAGAGAGAGAATATGAGCCGAGCTGGAACCTCTAAAGAATCGATTGATATTGACCCGTTAAAGCTACACTTTATTAAAACTAAGTTTCGGGGACAAAAGGTCAGAGAGATCGCGATGGTGTCTCAGGGCGGAAGGGAGGCAGCGGTTCCAGCACTCGCCACGTACGCCCCGTGGAAGGAAGACGCTGACAGAAGCTCGCCACGGTGGACTGTCAACGCTATATGCCTCGTCATCGTGCTCCTCGCCATAATATTTGACCGTCCATGCGTTCACCTTCTCCCGTAACGCGTCTTTCAGCCGGCCACTCACACACACACACACACACACCACACACACACACACACACACACACACACACACACACACACACACACACACACACACACACACCACACACACACACACACACACACGATTCAATCTCTACCTCTTCATGGATACGTATGCTCAGCAGATCACCAAGGGAGATGGGTAAATAGACAGATAGACAGGTAAATAGAAGGGAGAGGGAGGAGGGGAGAGAGGGGGAGATGGAGAGAGAGAGAGAGAGAGAGAGAGAGAGAGAGAGAGAGAGAGAGAGAGAGAGAGAGAGAGAGAGAGAGAGAGAGAGAGAGAGAGAGAGAGAGAGAGAGAGAGAAGAGAGAAGAAGAGAAGAGAGAGAGAGAGAGAGAGAACAGAGAGAAGGGGAGAGAGAGAGAGAGAGAGAGAGAGAGGACGGTGAATGAAGGGGGTGAGGAAGAGCGAAAACAAAGCGCGAGCGGGAGAGAGCCAGATAAATGTTGGCGTATCCCCAAAATAACCAAATTCCAGTCACACATTCGATACAGCTTGTGCGAGCAATGAAAGTAACGGGATATAGTATCCAATCCCGAATATTCTCGACCAATAGGTTCACGAGAGAGAAGAGCCAGCATAAAAAAATTCCCCGAGCATGATACAGTGGCCCCGCGTGCGTAAACCAAGCGAGTAACCGACCAGGGAAACTCTGGCAGAAAGGGTTGATATGGCTTGTAACGGAACTTGCGTCACTGAATCCTCCCTCCTTTCGCTTTCCTCCTTTTACAAAAGAAAGAAAGGGCAAAGAAAAGCATGTGCACCTCCTGCAGCTGAACAGACTGCGACTCACAAGAACTGCTTCCCCGCAGCGCCTGTGCGAGCATTAGCAGGGCCACGTGGAGGGCCAGCTCTGACACACGAGCGATTCATACAATTAAGGTGACGCAACTTGAGGAGGCGGGTAAACAGGGGCCCCAGACGGACCGGGGGACCTTGCACAATATCGCTAATGATGCACAAATACAATAAGATCCAAGCCAAACAGCCGGTAACGCCACCTCTCGGCCGACGTCAGGCAGGCAGTCAGGTAAGTGCGCTGCACACGGCACTATCGACATTGCACACGCCTTGCGAGGCTTCCACGGGGGCTCGAGAGACGTCGTTATTCGGAAAGTGAATAAACACAGCGATCTTGGACCTGCTGCGGAAGGAGAGGTGAGGAGGGCGCGGGCGAGTGGCATTGTGCGGCTGCGAGGGCGACGGAGGGGAGGCGGGAGAAAGTGAGCGCGGGGAAGTGCGGCGAAGGAAGGCGGGGGCGAAGGGGCGAGGGGAAAGGTAAGTGCGATACTTAAAATGTATTTTGCGGTAGGAAAATAATTTGATAAAATAGAAAATTCAACTCAAACGAGTAACTAAAACCGTAATACTAGTAACGACAGACCAAACGTGTCAAATAATACAAAAATAACGATAAGTTCCCCCCAAAAATAATCCCCCCGACGTCCTTTCCAACGAACACATACCAAACCCCAAGCTCCCGACGCCCGAGAGAAAACCCGAAGGCCCAACCCTCGCATCTCTTGGCCCCGGTGTCGGTGCGTGATCATTATCGGGTCTCGCGGTACGTGGGAAGCCGCGAGAGGGAGCGCTCACATATCAACTCCGCCGATGGAGAAAAAGTGTAACGCAGCCAGCGGTAAAAAAAAAAAAAAGGGAAGATCTTACGAGAGCCACTTATCGCTATTGTAGTGCTATTTCTGTTTGGAAAAAAAGAAAGAAAAAAAAAACTTCGGGGGGAGATGATGACGACAGATCCAGAATCGTAGGAAAACAGAAAATGTTGATGATATTTTTTAAAGGCGAAAATCATGTTACTTGGCAAGCAAACGAGGTCAATCCTGTGATCACTGGCTTAATCCCCTCCGCAGCCAAGTATAAATAAGAGGTTTTCAGGGAATAACACCAGTGCCTCTCCTCCTTTGTGCAAGAACAAAGGAAAATTACTTTAAAAGGGTCATTCTAGGAACAGCGTTTGCCTTGTGGAAGGTAAAGAAAAATGACAATCGTACGTACAGACACAAGCATAGCTAAACACTTACAACCTGCCCCTCCACGGATACACAAAGCACTCCAACGTAACCGATTTCGTAAATAAAATAATATAAATCCCACAGCCACGCCTAAATAGAAGCGAATGATTCATAAAACATTTCACAACCCCGACAGGAAGGCGCTCCCAGCCAACAACGCAGACAGGGCCAATCCTCGACCCTCGATGACAAATATTAATCAGACTTGAGTCATTTCCCGAGCGCGCGAGTCTTCCGAATCCCGAACTCGACGCCAAGAGCCAATTTCTCAGGGCGTCCCCCTCGCAGACGCCCCCTGTCACCTCGGGCTCTTCCCCGACCGCGTCCACTTAGATCGAATGACTGTAATTTTCCAAAGTGGATTTATCGTACGCGCGTTTTGCCTTGTTGACTCACTCGTTGATCCACCGCGTCCGTATCGGCTGCAAGGAAACGGATTCACTTGGCAACTGGTGACAAAAAGAAGCCGCATTGGCGTTCGTGGCAGGTGCGGCGGCGGCGGCTTTCACGACTCTCAATGCCCCTCGGTGTCACGTCTCATTCGGGAAGCTCACAATGACCTTACGACACTCAGAAGACTGATTAAGATCATTCCTTCCGCCATGACGACCGGAATATTACACAAGATAAGGGCACGACCAATGCTGCTCTTGCGTGATGCGTAATGATCTCCTGATACAAATAAGTCGCGGGCGTCATCCGGGTCTTAATTGCGACCTCGTTCTTCCACGGCCTCGCCGACAGGAGCTGCTCTCGCTCGGGCGTTTGAGACGGACTCCTCTTCCAGCTTTCTTGGTCTTTCTCTTGGTCTTTCAATCGCATTTAGCTCCACGAACAGATACGCGGCTATCACATCGTCAGCAAAAAAGAATTATCCGCCTGATGTCGTCCTCAAATGGCTTCATCAAAGCCTTATCTGATAATGTTGGAATTGCCCTGCGGTGTTAATAAAGCCCCGCGCCGGCGTCCCGTCCTATTGCAACCTTCCTGCAATAATTATCCTCCTCGTGTGCCAATATAAAGCTTTGCAAATGCGTCCTCCGTGTCGTCCTTTCCCCACGTTAAGCGTAGTTGTTCTCTCATTATGTTGTCATTTACAGCGGGCAGCGTGTTGTTGTTGTTGCCTGGCCATCCAGTATTCCTCTGGTTATGGTTCCCATCGAGAACCCAGAGAGATACTTGGCTTTAGTTGGGGTATAAGGGTATCCATTTCCTCAGCGGAAGTATCCGAAGCACCGTCTGTATTTCAAATCAGCAACACTCCCCCATCGCCATTACCAGGTTATGTTCGCGGCCCCTGTTCACCGTCGGCCCAACAGCCCTGGACCTGCTGGACCTGCTGGACCTGCTGGACCTGCTGGACAGACTTGCCTCCACCGTCACCTTGCGCTGCGCATTTATTTCCTTTCTTGAGGACTCTCCTTCAGTAAGCCTCCTCTGGAGCCCCTACGCCTATCGGCTGCTGCTCGCCCTCCGGGAGAAGAGTGACCAATGCACTAGCTGCAGTCTACAGATGTATTCCCATGCATGCTAAGAGATGGCGGCTATACGAGAATTATACTGCGGTTATGGAAATCAGGATCTAAAAGCCCAATTTGTATCTTTCGGAAGGGATATTCCGGGACGGGGTTGTCGGTCATGCAGATTCAATTTCTCCCGGACACCGTGGCCGTATCAAACCCGAGGTCTTTGTGCTCGCTCCCAAAATAGCCCCAAAATGAATGGCTACCGAGTCGGGGCGTATAAGATATGCCACATGTATGCACTAAATCCCATTTAAATCCATCTTCCCTGAATATTGCCTGCGTCCGCCACCCACTCGCAGTGCACCAGCCATCTGCACCATAACCTACATGCAATAGCCTCGGTTCAGAGTGCAGTAGCCTCGGTTCCAAACACCCGAAAGGGCGAGTCACCAACGCTAATGCATCAACCTAATACCAGCATCATCCCCGAGCCTCTGGTGCCGCATTTTACGTAACTGGCCGGACACTTTTCCTTTTGGCCTGATTGGAAGGCCAATAAAGAGCGCGTGTAGATCCAACAGTTCAATTACGGTCAGCTCCAGACAGCTTTATCGACTCGCACATCCGAACAGGATTAAATAATAAACAGGCGGGATAAAGGGGAGTAAAGAGGGAGGAGGAGGAAGAGAGAAAAAGATAGAGACAAAGAGAGAGAGAGAGAGTGGGGGGGGGGGGCAGAGAGAGCAAAAGAAAAAGAGAGAGGGAGAGAGGGGGAGAGGGAGGGAGAGGGGAGAGGAAGAGAGAGAGAGAGAGGGAGAGGGAGAGAGAGAGAGAGAGAGAAGAGAGGAGAGGGTGGAAGGGGAGAGAGAGAGAGAGAGAGAGAGAGAGAGAGAGAGAGAGAGAGAGAGAGAGAGAGAGAGAGAGAGAGAGAGAGAAGAGAGAGAGAGAGAGAAGAGAGAGAGAGAACCAGACAAAGAGAGAGAGAGAACCAGACAAGAGAGAGAGAGAACCAGACAAAGAGAGAGAGAGAGAACAACCAAAGAGAGAGAGAGAGAGAGAGAGAGACCAGAGAGAGAGACAGAGACAGAGACAGAGACAGAGAGAGCAGAACCAACATAAAAAGGCCAAACAAGACCCGTCGAAACATAAAAGAGAGCGAGGTGGAGAGCGGATCAAGCCTTCAGTAAATACCGATGACACGTCTAATTGGTTAACGTCAGACGGAAGGAATTTCTAGTGACGAGCAAGTCCAACATCTTACTTGATTAAGGTCGTAAGGAGGAGACAAAGGGGGACGACGGGGCTTTGTGGAGAGGCGGAGAGAGGATGGCAAAGGAAGGGTCGCAGCCGGAGGATCATGGCGTGGAGAGGGACGAACAGGAGGAGAAGAAGAGAGGGAAAAGGAGACGAGCGGAGGAGAGGGGACGGAAGAGAAGGGATTAAGGAGTAGGGGAAGTGGAGCGGGGGACGTACGCGGCAAAGGGAAACGTCGATAATTAAAGAAAATGCGAAATAAAACCGCTAACATACGCGATCCGAAATTAAAATAGACTCTTTATGAACTTCTGGACTCTTCGATGGGTCCTTATCCTCACGCACAATCATTAGGAGGCTCCACTTTTTACTTGTTAACGACAACAGTATGGCAACAGCTTCCCTCTCTTTCTCTATTTCTTTCTTTCTCTCTTTCTCTCTTCTCTCTCTCTCTCTCTCTCTCTCTCTCTCTCTCTCTCTCTCTCTCTCTCTCTCTCTCTCTCTCTCTCTCTCTCTCTCTCTCTCTCTCTCTCTCTCTCAACAGGTCTGCTTGTTGGTCTCTTTCTTCTTTTCTCTGTCTCTCTATTTCAACAGGCTGCTTATTTGTTTGTTTTTTCTTCTTTCTCTTCTCTCTCTCAATAGGTTGCTTGTTTGTCTCTTTCTTTTTTTCTTCTCTCTCTGTTTGCCAGTCAGTCTGTCCGTCTGTCATTTTGTCTCTCTCTCTCGACAGGCTGCTTGTTTGTATCTTTCTTCTTATTCATCTCTCTGTCTCTGTCTCTCTCTTCCCTCTCCCTCTCCCTCTCTCCCTCTCCCTCTCCCTCTCCCTCTCCTCTCTCTTTCCCTCTCCTCTCTCTCTCCCTCTCCTCTCCCTCTCCCTCTCCCTCTCCCTCTCCCTCTCCTCTCTCTCCCTGCGCGTGCGTACATGATTATAGACCTATGCAATGTGCGTAACTGCATCTCAGTGAAAGCGTTCGTATCGACATAAACACGCCACACGAGGAAAGGAGAGCAACGAAAGCGTATCAGCATAAACACGCCACACGAGGGAAAGGAGAAAGGGAAAGGAAAAAAAGAAAAAGAGAAAGGGAGAGCGGCGACAACAGCCTCCAATCGGCACCAGCGCGGGAATCGGGCGCTCGGATTGTACATTAGCCGCTTCGTTAACCGCTTCCTTCCTCGCGACGACTCGAACGGGGGGGGGGGTTAAGGCGGAAGGGGGGGGGTGAAGGGAGGGGCGGGGGAGGGAAGGGGAGGGGGAGAGGGGGTGAAGGGGCGGGGAGGGGGGGGGAGGGGGAGGGGGAGGGGAAGGGGGGCGGAGAGGAGGAGGGAGGGGGGAGGGGAGAAGGGGGAAGGGCGGGGGAGGGAAGGGAGGGAGAGGGGTGAGGAGCGGGGGAGGGTTAAGGCGGAAGAGGGGGGGAGGGGCGGGGGAAGGGAGAGAGGGAGATAACCCTACCTGCTCTACCTGGCCGGGGTCAATAGCGCCGTGGCCTAACTTCTATGGAGGACGAGGTACGCCTACAATAGACTAGAGAGAGGCTGGGGAACGGAGAGAGGAAAAGCTAATGGAGAGAGGAAATGGTGGTGAAAGGGAAGGGCGAAGAAGAGAGGAGGAGGGTTAAAGAAGAGGGACAAAAAGATGGAGGAAGGGGAGAAGGATGAACTGGAGCAAGAGCGGAGAAAGTGGCGCAGGAGGAATAGGAAGAAAAGGAGGAGGTGGAAGAGGAGTAGGAGGTGGAGGAGGGGAAGGAAAAAAGAGGAGGAAAAGGCGGAAGAAATGGAGGACGAATAGGAGGAAAAGAAGAAGAGGAGAAGAGGAGCATGAGGAGGATAAGTAGGAGGTCGATGAGGACCTGGAGGAGGGGAAGGAAAAAAGGAGGAAAAGGCGGAAGAAATGAAGGAGGGGAGGAAGAAGAGAAGAGGAGAAGGAATGACCGAAGATGAAGAAAAGGAAAAAGAAGCAGTAGAGAAAAAGAAAAGAAGAAATAGAGAAAGAAGAAAGAAGGAACGAAAGGAGGAGGAGGAGGAGAGAAGAGGTAGTAAAGAAGGAAAGGTACCACGAGCAAAACACGAAATAATCAACAATTGGTCCCTAATCCAATGACTCGCTCTCCGGAATCCCCGCCCCAGAAATTCGCGATCTTAAACTAGCCTTTGTCTGCTCAAGTCCCCGCCAACCCCGCATGACATACGTGGGTGTAACGCATTTCCCTCAAGTCACACTTACTGGCACTTGCAAATCTTTGGTGCCACCGCAGCGGCTCGTCCAGCTGGATCAACTCTACCAGCTGTTCATTCCCACAAGTCCTGGAATGAATCGCTTGTTTGTTTAATGAAGATTTTTCAAAGATGAGCAACTAATCAAACCGACATGGTCTTGAATTCATAAAAAAAAAAACAAGTGGGTGAAAAAAAGGAAAAGAAATGAGCTACACAGGACAGGAGGAAATAAAAGACAGCATGGGTGAAATAGTCTATTTGCCCACTGACGCGGGAGCCCCTTGCAAGGAGGGTTTCAGAGGGGAAATATGTGGAGCTTCGGACCTAAGCTTCCCTCCAAAAAGAGAGCGTTTTCAATTCCCCGTCGCCCCACCTGGCTCCACCCGCAGGGGCCTTGTCTTCGCAGAATCTAGGGATTATCCCGCTCTCGCAAGCGCCCCCCCCAAAAAAAATATAAACAAACACAATAAGGACTTAACAACCTGGTATAAATTCGGCGTAGGTGCGGCGGGTCGCCTCCATAAACGTTTCCGGAGGAGGAGGAGAGACGAGGAGAGCTGAGGGCTTCCCGGCGACGATCCGAAAGTAATCTCAATCTGTATTAGAAAAGAAAGAGACAATGGCAGCCTGATGGCAGGAGAGGAGGAGGGGAGCGGAGGAGGGGAAGGGAGGGGGAGGGGAGGAGGGGAAGGGGAGGAGGAAAGGGAGGAGAGGAGGCGGAGAGGGGAAGGGGGAGGAGGAAGGAGGAGGGTGGAGGGGGAAGAGGGAGGAGGAGGAGGAGGGGGAAGAGGAGAGGAGGAGGAGGAGGGAGGAGGAGGAGGAGGAGGAGGAGGAGGAGGAGAAGAAGAGAAGAAGAAGAGAGAAGAAGAAGAGAGAAGGAAGGTCGGAGGAATCGCGGGCGGCGGCGGCGGATGAAGGGACGTGAGGCCGAGGGACCGAGAGGAAAACATCGGGATAATGACCTGAAGTTAATGAAGCGACGGCGGCGCCAGAGAATCATCGGAATGTGAATTGTGCCCAAATGTCGACAGAATCACCACCGCCCACATCGGAATTCCTCGCCACAGATGGTTTGTATAATCTTTCTGCCGCGTGTGACAACCATCGGTTCAACAATGGCAAGCAAGTGCGATCGCGTAGACAGTGGGACATTTACCTACGCACTTCTATCCTTGGAGTATTTTTTCCTGTCGTGACGTTTAATGTAAATCCTTAAAAACTCTAACATCACCAATAGCCACAGAATACGTAATGACTACACCAAAGTTCCTCAGGCGCAAGTAGGAAGAAAATGGCCCAGAGCGCACTAGGAGACTGGCTGTCAGCTGCCCCTAAGACTAAAATACGCGTTTAAAAGACTCGATCGGACACCGCAAAGCAACCAGGGTGTACGGCGCCTCCAGACACCCGAACTCGTCATCTCGCGCACATGAAGTTCGCCGTCTATGCCTCCATCAGCATATCCAGACCTCCAGGCGAAGAGAGGCGAGCGGGGCGCACTGAGGGCACTCCGAGTCCTCCGCCTGCCCCTCCTCCAGACGGCAAACAGCCCGAGGCGCCCCCAGGGACACGGTTTGCTCCCGCGCGACCTGGCTGGCCGGCGGACGCACTGGCGCTGTCGGGGCATCCAACCCAAACATCATTATTTCTCTCATTATTCCTTCTTTCGTCATTTATAATGACTAGTAGCAGACGCAGTAAATATTGACGGCAAAAATACAGTAACAATAGTATAATTTACAATAATGAATGTATCCTACGTAATGTGGTCTTTTCTTTCACAACAATAGCAAAACCATAATCACTTGATAACAATGTCAATAATAACAGTCATAACAATCACAAGCATATTAATCTATTGATGAAGATAACAATGGCAAATATAACAGTAATAACAATAACGTGAATAACAATAAAAATAACATTAATAACATGACAATGACCATAACGGCAATAATAACCCCAAAAGTGTAACAGTCCACAGCCAACTAGAATACGAGAGGAAACGAAAAGCCATCGGTAAATTCTTCACCGTGACGCCGAGTTGCCATGAACAGAAAGCCAGTGCAATGGTAAAAAAAAAGAAGAAAAACAAAAATAAAAAAAAAAGCCTTTTGCCAGACGCGGTTCAAATGACGCTCGCTGTCGCTTCCGTCAAAGGAGAGAAAGGGAAAGCTTGGCTGCCAGCGGAGTGAAGTGAGGGACGCGGGTCGAGTGATTATGACCCACTCGGCGTCGACGGATTAAAAGTCATCTTGTGCAGATGTGATTAATACGGATTTCAATCAGGATGAGTGTCAATAAGAAATAACTGTTTAATAACACAGGATTATCATTAGTGAAGCTTCCATGATTGTGTGTGTGTACAAGTATACACATGTGTATGTGTGCATATATACACATGTGAATGTGGGTGTGTACATATACATATATATATCTATACTCGTATATACATTCATATATATACTTATATATGTATATATACATATCCATACATTAACATGTGAATAAATATACATATGGCTTTATATAATATATATTTATATATATATATATATTATATATTATATATATATA
>NW_020870026.1:805462-815462 GCF_003789085.1 Penaeus vannamei
GACGAGAGACGGCGAATCCGGACGAGAGACGGCGAATCCGGACGAGAGACGGGCGAATCCGACGAAGAGCGAAGACGCGAATCCGGACGAGAGACGGCGAATCCGGGACGAGAGACGGCGAATCCGGACGAAGACGGCGAATCCGGACGGAGGACGAATCCGGACGAGAGAGACGGCGAATCCGGACGAGAGAGGCGACCGGACGAGATCCGGACGAGAGACGGCGAATCGGACGAGGACGACGACCGGACGAGAGACGGCGAATCCGGACGAGAGACGGCGAATCCGACGAGATCCGGACGCGAATCCGGACGAGAGACGGCGAATCCGGACGAGAGGACGGCGAATCCGGACGAGGACGGCGAATCCGGACGAGAGACGGCGAATCCGACGACGGCGAATCCGGACGAGGAGACGGCGAATCCGACGAGAGACGGCGAATCCGGACGAGAGACGGCGAGTCCGGACGAGAGACGGCGAATCCGGACGAGAGACGGCGAATCCGGACGAGAGACGGCGAATCCGGACGAGAGGACGGCGAATCCGGACGAGAGACGGCGAATCCGGACGAGAGACGGCGAACGACGGCGAATCGGACGAGAGACGGCGAATCCGGACGAGAGACGGCGAATCCGGACGGCGACCGGAGAGACGGCGAATCCGGACGAGAGACGGATCCGGACGATCGAATCCGGACGGAGACGGCGAATCCGGACGAGAGACGGCGAATCCGGACGACGAGAACGGCGAATCGGACGAACGGCGGAATCCGGACGAGAGACGGCGAATCCGGAATCGAATCCGAGAGACGGCGAATCCGGACGAGAGACGGCGAATCCGGACGATCGGCGAGCGGCGAATTCCGGACGAGACGGCGAGGACGAGAGACGGCGATCCGGACGAGAACGGCGAATACAGGATGCTTGTGCCTCGTGATCCGCCGCCGAGGCCCAGCAGCGCGCATTTCCATTATCTGCGGGCTTTTCCTCTCCCTTTTTTTTCAGTATTTTTTTTTATTATTATGTATTCAGTATTTTTTTTCAGTCACGGGTATTGCGTAAATACGTTAAGATTTTTCCACTTTTACGTTTCGTTATAATTCGATATTTTTTTTTTTTTTTTTTTTTTTACAGATTTGTAGAATGAAAAAAATCGTTCGGATTAAACCAAACATCACTTTTTTTTTTACAGATTTGTAGAATGAAAAAAAAAAATCGTTCGGATTAAACCAAACATCACTTTTTTTTTTTTAACAGATTTGTAGAATGAAAAAAAAAAATCGTTCGGATTAAACCAAACATCACTTTTTTTTTTTTTTTTGTAGAATGAAAAAAAAAAAAAACTTCGGATTAAACCAAACATCACTTTTTTTTTAGATTCGTAGAATGAAAAAAAAAAAAAAACATCGTTCGGATTAAACCAAACATCACTACTTCGGTCGACTCCCAAGCCGGCGCATTAACGATTCGTTAAATAATCTCTAAGGCTTAACATATATAATGAATCGCAACCCTTCTTGTATTTTTCACTTCCTTCACTCTTTCGCAAAGTGCTCCGCCAGGCCCTTCTCTCTCTCCCTCTCTTTCTTCGCCAATCTCTCTCTCTCCCTTTTTTAGCACACTTAATTAAGATCAAGTTTAACAACGTAGTTCGTCATTACGAACACAAACACAAACTCTTTCTCTCTCTCTCTATTTTTTTACACACTCCCTCCTCTCTCTTTTTTTTTACTCTTTTTATCATTTTTCGTCTTTCGCTTCGCCTCCCACTTTCTCTTTCCCTTTTCCTTCTACTCCTCTGCTACTCCCTCATTAGAGCTTTCCCTCTCTCATCCTTGAGCTTTTTCCTTTCTCTCCATCATTCTGCCCTTTCTCCCTCACCCTCTCGTTCTCCTCTCCTGCTCCCTCATTAGAGCTTCCCTCTCTCTTCCTTGAGCTATTTCCCCTCTCCCTCACCTTCCTTCCTCCCTCTTCGTTCCTCCTCCCTCCTCTTCCTCCTTCCTTCTCTCCTCTTTTCTCTCTTTCACTTTCACCCTCTCTCCCTCTCGCTCGAAAATGCTAGTCATTCATTAGCCAAAGTCGTGCTCTGTCTGTTCCTCTGTCTGACAGCAACATTTCTTTAAGATTATGCTGACGTTAAATGTCTTACTTTTTCGTCTCGATTCCCGCAGTCATTTTTTTTCCCTCTTACCTTGATAACATGCAATAGTTCCGCGTGTGGGAATTATATTGCATCTCCTCTCCAGATTCAGAGCCTCGTATATCATGATTCGAAAGCGTGTGTTTGGTTACCATAATGCTTTTAATCGCGTCGTCCAGTGTGCCTCGCCAGCTTCTGCTCTTTCAGGGCCCAGAGAAGCATTTCGAAAGCACTTTCAGGACGACCGCAGCAAAAAGCCACACATACCAAAGGGGTATCACTTTTCGCGAATGTTCTGCTTTTTTTTCCCCGAGGCGCGTTTGATATCTCAATCCTGTAACAATAACCCTGGGCGAATGATTGTGAAGTGAGTGATGCCCCCGGCGGTGCACGACGGAGAATGGCACACCAGCTCTTGCCACTTCCGAGCTGCACTGTCAATCAGGATTAAGAAAACCTATGATTCCGGGTCACAGAAGGGTTTGGCCGCACGCACAGACATGGGGGTAATAAACCCGATTTTAAGTATCCTATTTACGTCTCAGACTTGATAGTTTACTATGAAAAGGAGGTACAAAGCCAAAATTACTGTCACTCCCGCCAGCGATCCAATACAGTTATTATTTAGCTCTTGAGTGCACGGTCGGGATTGAGGCCCTGGTCCTCAGCTTCGGCACAGCCACGTCACTCCCAAGCACGCAGCCTTGGGCCGTCGGAAACAATGCTCGTCTCCCCGATAAAAGATCCTCCTATTCGACACAACGCTTCACAAAGAAAGCGGTGCCACCTGTTCGTTTTACGACTGTGCGTCGCCGAGGAGGGCGCACAGGTCCCGGCCGTGTGGGTACAGAGTTCAAGACTTTCCGCCTCGGCTGCACGGGAAGCTCCCTCGCGACGTCACGTCCGGCCAGCGCCGTTCGTCAGGAAACAACAGGAATGCAGCACGGCACCGTTACGGCAGCGCTGGCGCTCGTGTGAACGTGTCTGCGTCACCAACCTGGAATGACAACGGACATAGTTACCGCAGGGAAAGAACGATAAAATATTCTTTTTCTCACGTGTCAATTTTGCCACAGACAAAAATGATCGCATGGACACTAAACACATTTCACTGTGACCAAAAATGTTACTTCAAATTTGGAAAAATGTAATTCCCGGCTTGGAGAATGCCATGGGAATTATTACAATCAACATTAATCATATTTAGAAGCTCATAAGCACCTTCCTTGTCACTTATACTGTGACGACAATGAATAGAATGTACGGCCCATTTATTTTCAAAAGAAAAGGTGTAGCAACTAACAAACACTAATTTATAATATAGTTTATGCATAATTATATATACACTGACAGACAGATATATATATATACACAGACAGATATATAGATATATAGACGGATGGTATGAATCAGTTCATATTCTGCACACGGTTGTTGCAAGGAAAATATTCAATCACTCGCGCACGAGGCTCGGGTGATGAGGCACCTGCTTGCACGCATCCATCCGAGCTGCACGTAAACCATCAACATGAATTGCAAAATGGTAATTTTTCACCGCTGAAAATCATATCAGAATTTGCATACGTGATATACGATCGTGGAATTTTGTTACCCTTCTGAAAACAAAAGGTATTTATGCCTAATGCACCACATTTTGTGTGGTGGTGTGAAGTTAAGTAATATTATCTGCAATATAAACAAATCTCACACAAAAGATTATATATGATGACCATTACCATCATGAACAACGACTGCAATATACTTATTACAACAACTACTACTAATTATATTTTCTCCCGTTTATACAAGCTACCGTTCCTATCTCTTCCAAACAGCTAAACTACTATCGTTATCATAAATAACTAGAAGCGCTCAGAGGGCGCAAACCTCCGCCAAGGAAATGTGATTTCGCTGATGCAATATAATATTCACACTTCAAGAACTACATTAAAATCAACTTTCTCAAGTACACGGGTGACGTCCGTAAACATAACCTCCTTCGTGGAGGTGATAAAGCCAATGATGAAAATAATAGTTAATGATGCAATCATTAAAAAAAATCCTGGATTCTGATCATGATCATGATCACACCAAAATTTTACGGAATTCCAAGACACACCTCTGGTAAAAA
The DNA here is from genome assembly GCF_003789085.1 of Penaeus vannamei. Lineage (NCBI taxonomy): Eukaryota > Metazoa > Arthropoda > Malacostraca > Decapoda > Penaeidae > Penaeus > Penaeus vannamei. The sequence goes on from NW_020870026.1 coordinate 809,733, forward strand.
ATAATAAAAATCTGTCCATAACTTCTTGAGTTATCCAGCTAACCAACGAACAGACATACTAACCAACGCGACCAAACATAACCTCCTTGACGGTGGCAATAATGACGATCGTATACATAAATTTATGACACCCCAATTAGCAATTCGGATGAGGGAAAGGAACTGCTAACCGTGACAAAGGTCGATATCGAGAAAACGAAACAATAGCCTTTTCCGAAACTTTCAGAAAAAAATGTGGGAAACGCAGACAACAGAATGAAAAAAAAACTACTGTCACCGACATGCGCGAAACAGTTAACTGAATCCATCGGAACTTGGCGCTGTGGCCGCGGCGGGAATCCCAGGTGCTGACGGGTCGACCCCAGCCGGAAGCGCGAGTCCGACGTGAGCTTGCATAAGACATGGGCCAACTTCCTCAGGCTCCGGTCGACGCTGCTCTCAGCAAACTTCGGCTTCCTTGGTGCTTGTCCATGCTAATAAAACGTTTTTTTTCCCTACATATCAACCCATGCTTATAAAACGTTTTTTTCCCTACATATCAACCCATGCTTATAAAACGTTTTTTTTCCCTTACATATCAACCCATGCTTATAAAACGTTTTTTTCCCTACATAACCCTATCAGCTGATCAACTTATACTTTCAACCCACTGCATTTTCTTCCCTCTCACACATACAAATGTACACTATATACAAAAACACTCGGAGAGAGATGTATACACAAACGAATACCATATACATAGATTTATAAATTGTGCACGCGTGCGTTCCGATTTAGGTGTGTTGTGTTACAAACGCTCTGTGCGTTACATGCTTTCATAAAGTAAATCACTTCTACATTTTGCAATCTGTTTGCACACAAAAACACCAGCTCCCACCTCTGCAACGTTCACTAAATCACGTCTCTATAAATAAATAAAAACTCCCACAATCAGAGGGCAACACCGTCAGTCTGACTGATCAATGATAAAGAGAAAATCCCACGGCAGCCGCGACGCCAATCTCTTTCTGATATTCCGGTCAATGTTTTTCAGCAACTTTTTTCCTGAAATAGACTCTCTGGTTAGGTTCAGAGGCAATCAGCATCGCTTCTCTACATCAACTTGATTGAATTATTTGCTACCATTTGTAACTTTTGTAACATTTCACTGGGTTTCTTGCTCAACTCTGGTATAGTTGTGTGCAAAATGCTGACTGGATTGATCTGGAGTTCTGCAAAGCTCGAAATGTTAATCTACCTTTGAAAAGGTATACATGTGAGTCTATATGTAAATGTGTGTGAAGGAATGTACGTACATGCATACATACATTTAAGTGTATATATATGTATATATATGTATACACATATATTTTTTCCCTATATACTTATATATAGTTATATGTGTGTGTGTGTGTGTGTGTGTGTGTGTGTGTGTGTGTGTGTGTGTGTGTGTGTGTGTATATATATATATATATATATATATATATATATATACGCGCGCGCGCGTGGTGTGTGTGTGCACGTGTGCGCGTGTGCGTCCATGTTCGTGTCTTCAAAACAATGAGCAAGACCGCAGTTCGCAGTGTATAGTGAGCGCCAGTGAGCTCCTTTCCCTCCGGTACTTGCCTCGGGGCGCTCCTCGGAGATCAGCCGCGCCTCCTGCAGCGCAACTCCGCCCGGGGAAGCGCCACTTCGCAAGCATACTCCCCGTGGGAATCTCTCCGAACCAGCGCTCCCCATAGCCTCTGACAAGAGCCCAAGTTTCTTTTGAGGAAACAATAAATGACAAAGAGCGAAAGATCTTGCCGCAGCCGCCGCCATTCCGCCGTGCAGATACCCGGGTACAGACCATGACAGATGTGGCCTGCGGAACATCTGTTTTCGGAATGGCTTTTATGTTGATCGGCCGTTCCATTCCGGATCCCTCGCTGCCCGACGACTCGCTCGTGCGGACGAACGGCTGATACACGCGTTCGCTCGTACGCAAGTTGACGCATTCGTCTGTCCGCCATGCATTCAAGTGTGATTTATATATGTATATATATATGCTTACAGGAAGGAATGGTTGTTTTATATGTCCGCGAGTATGTGCGTGCGTTCAGTCCACCGTGCCAGCAGCAGGACCGAGCCAGACGCCCCCCGCCCCAGCTGAGGGCCGCCAGCACGCCCGCGGCTGGAAACTTTATATCAATCTTGTATGGAGTCCCGTGTAGGTGCTCGGCGCATGATTGATATTCAACGAGGCGCGTGCGGTGATGGCGGCGGCGCCCCTCATGCATACCAACACCTGCCACGCCCCCCCCCCCCCCTCCCTCCCTGGCCGGAAGCTCTCCTAAGTAAGCAAAGCCGCTCTCGGGTTCCTCTCCGCGCCCCCCCCCCCCCCCCCAGGAGGCTCCGTCGGGTCTCCTTCCAGATTCATCTTTCTTCATCAGTCCTAATCTCGATGCTCCCCCTTTCATTCAATTATGGCACTTGTCACTCCGTCTAATAGCAGACCGGTTAAAAAGGCATTTCCAGAAGTTTCCCATTATCTCCGAATAATGAAAGGCCTCATTACACGGCGACAATGAGTTTTTGCTCCATCAGTATGCAAATTGGGAGACAAAGAAAAATCGACCTTTGGCCCTCGTAAAGCACGCCCAGCCGCCCGTCCGTCCGGCCGCCGCTCGCCCAACGCCGCGGCTGCTGCAGAATCTGGACTCGGGGTCAGTGGAAACCAAACAAGACGAAAGACAGAACAAGAGAAAGAGAGAGAGAGAGAGAGAGTGAATGAGAGAGAGAAAGAAAGAAAGAGAAAGAGAAGAGAGCAGAGAAAGAGAGAAAGAGAGAGACGAAAAGAAGACAGAGAGAGAGAGAGAGAGAGAGAAGAAGAAGAAACGATACCACACCGGATTCCTCTCTCTCTCTCTCCCGACGACGAGCTCTGCACACGCGAGGCCGGAACCTGCGGGGCGACGCGTTCACACCGGATTTGTGGCGTCCGAGGAATTTTAACCGGATGTTGAGGAATATATGGAATCTGACCCTTTTTTTTTTGACTATCCGCTGTCCTCATGCATGTGTGATGAGAATGTATATGAGAATGTATAGGTCTCCCGGGATTCCAATCTGCGGGATCGAACGAGACGTGACCGAGCCACCGGCCAGGAGCACAGTGCGACGCCGACGCTAATAATCCTGATATGTTAAGCGATTACAAATGCGATTACTTTCTCATTCGGGAGATTGTGTGTCGTCGTTTTTTCCTTGTCTCTAAAACGCAAATAGGATAACTCGTTTTTTGAGGAATTTTTAATATACATATTCTCCGATGGTGAAACTGATACGAATTATTGAAAACATCAATGCTATTCAGCGTCATATTTTGTATTCAATACAGTGAAAAATCTCTTTTTTTTCTGTTTTGCGATTTTTTTTTTTTCACAGGACAGCTGGCAGAATTCACACAGGATTATCTAATTTGCATCCATCCTTCCGCAACACGGCAGAAACTGCGCGGTGTCGCCGAGAGAATCCACCTCCGCAGTCCAGCTGAAGTCCACATGATAACCGCGCGGCATGCGAGGACAAACATGCAGTTGATATTCAGCCAAACAACCGAATGATTTCCCGCCAAAAACTCAATACACAGCTCGCCGTAATAAATCCTAAATCGCATAAAATCCCGAATGTTCCATTTCGAACCGATTTGGCTCAACTCTTCGCCCAGCTGAACACGGCTCCATGGACTCCGCACCCGCGTGCGCGCGCGGATTCGGCGGTGGTTGTGAGGTAATGCCTGCGATCAAATCATGGCATTTATTGCCATGCCTGACTCGCGTGTCTGAGCGGCTCAGAGTTACACTGCAAGCAACGAAGGTCAACTTTTGCAAACAAATGAATGGCATGTGACCGCAGTGATAATTCAAAAGCAATAAAATATTTTCCATCCATCTCGGATTGATATATAAAAGATATCGAATCTAAATAAAAACCCACCACTCTTCAATGAAAAAAAGAAAGCGAGCACAAACAAACGAAACTCACACACGGTACATTTCTCCAAGAGCACCCCCCCCGCCCCCCCCCACTCCCATCCGCATGTAGAAACCATACGAGAAAAAAAACACATTCCTTTTTCTCTCTCTCCTCGATTTAACAGCCGTCCCCGCGATCGCCGAACTTCTTCGCCGCTTCCCACTCCTCTCCCGAGCGCATTTCGAGAACGCGAACCCGGACGAGCCATAAAGGTTCCTCCAGAGCCTCGCGAACCCGGGGCGCGTCCGAGAGCCAAGGCGTGTGGAAACTTATCCTATTTGTTTAACAACTTGGATGGGACTCCGAAGCGCCAGAATTTTAATAAACATGAGCCGCTACCTGCTGATGATGCAACAACTTCTCGGAAAAGAAGACAACCCGGATTCTGGTCGGATATGCGACATTTTCACAACCGTATTATGCTAGATACAAAAGTCAAGTCACTTTATATGGTTTTCAGCAACAAATCCTTCAAAATTGCATAATAAGAATGGGATTGTTTCTTCTTTTGTGACAAGCCTTCATACAATTTACTGAAGAAAGTCCTCATTTTAACATAATCTACATAAATGACAAGGAATCATAACTGTAAAAGGCACAAACTTCCACATATTGTGACTGATCAATACGCATTAGACTGGTAAATATTAACATACAGTTTTCATCGCCCCAACAAATCATCTCAAATCATAAATATATGTATTTAATTATGCATAAAGCGAAAAAAAAAAGTTTTTTACTAATTAGGAGATGAGTGAGGGAGAGAGAGAGAGGAGAGGGAGAGAGAGAGGAGAGAGAGAGGAGAGAAGAGAGAGCAGAGAGAGAGAGAGAGAGAGCGAGAGAGAGAGAGAGAGAGAGAGAGAGAGACAGACTGCATCTACTTAATCGTACAGATGTTTAGTCTCAATCTAAGATCATCATCGGCACTCGGCATTGTTTATAAATACAAATTACCAGCCGTGCTCAATCATTTCATTGGCGCCGGCTGTTTTTTGTGCCCCCATTGTCTTGATGTAGTTAAAGGTGTCAGGTCGATCGGCCAGTCACGTCACTGTGACTTTTTCATGACCTCGTCGGTGACTGACTGGAAGGGCGGCTCATTTGCGACAGCAGGGCGACACATCGTTAGACGAGCAATCCTTTCTTCCCTCAGGATGTCATTAAGGGTCCTTTTGTAAGGATGCGCGTTGCCTCTCTGCCGACATCGCGACTATGCCTTGGAAACTGCTTTTCCAAGGCATAGTCGCGACTTCTCTTATCATTTTCACTGCCATACAATTTGCGCCATCGCAGACATACACATATGAGCCCATACATACATATATGTATATATATATATATATATATATATATATATATATATATATATATATATATATATATATATATATATACATATATAAAAATATGTCTATATATATATGTATGTATGTGTGTGTGTGTGTGTGTGTGTGTGTGTGTGTGTGTGTGTGTGTGTGTGTGTGTGTGTGTGTGTGTGTGTGTGTGTGTGTGTGTGTATACATATATATATATATATATATATATATATATATATATATATATATATATATATATATATATATATATATATATATTATATATATATATATATATATATATATATATATATATATATATATATATATATATATATATATATATGCGTGTGTGTGTGTTCTGGGCGAAGGGCAGCGGGGGAGGACAGCGGGCGGGGGCAGCGAAGGCCGGCCGAGG
>NW_020870026.1:817962-825462 GCF_003789085.1 Penaeus vannamei
CGGTGCAGTGCCGCCTGAAATGAGGTGCATGGCGGATATCCTTCTGGAAAAACCTGCTTTCTTTTTATGCAATTAAACGCCCTTACGATTCAGGTAGTTTCATCTATAGAATTTGTAATAATTATGTCAGAGAAGAATACTTCTTTAAGAGTTCACTTCAATATCCATTCCATGTAGGCCTATATCTACCTATAATCTGAAGAGAATTTGAGTAAATTCTATTCTTGCTATTCATGTGAAGTTTGTATTTCTTTGCCACGCCCATTGTGTATCTATTTGCTATCATACTAATCATACCAGGTATAAAAACAAGAAATAACCTTTTCTTAGATATTGTGACAACACGTGATAACATCGTCTTCTAAGAAGTTATTAATGCTCCGACCACGGGTAAAATTCACCATGGTAACCGATGGCAAGTTGATACTGAATACCACCTCCGTCTGTTTACCATGGAAACTATAGTTAACACTGTTTTTACCATCGTGAGTGCGTTACTGAATCCGGCCCCAGACGTCTAGCGTATATCCTGGAGAACAAAGCTCAGATTTCGTAATCCCATTAGACATCAAGTCCAAAATAAACTCGAAGTTAGCCGAGGAAAAAGTCAAAATTCTCTCCTCGCCGCCATTACTCAAGCACCGCCCAGGAAGATTTTGTTAGATTTCCTCGCACATTCCTCCTCGAAGCGACGAGTATGAATTTATGATTCTCCGCGAATATAAACCCGCGCGTCGCCTCTGCTAAAGCTGAGACCAAGTCCATGCTGCTTCGACAAGGGCTGTAACTCTCTGCAAAGTGCCATATAAGTCATGTTAAAGAATATCCCGAGCCTCGCACCGAAACCAGACTGAATTATCTTTCCATTCTTAACCCAGAGCTCGCCAGTTTGTTTATAAACAATCGCCCATTATTGGATACACAAATATGCTCTGAGAATCCTTTCGATGCCAGATATCTATCGCATAAGATCTGGTCCACTGAGAGGCCCTCAAACACACATCTCCCATTCCTAGCACCCGAAGGCGAGGCGGAGGGGGAACACCGGCAGGAGCGCCAGCCCGTATCGGGTAGTCTTGCCATGACGCCAGAAGCTGTTCAGCGCAGACCGCCACTCATCGCGCCCGGACGAGGCACGACAGCCGCCACGTTCCATGACGGAGCAGCTTAATACCTCTGAATATTCAGTCCTGGCACCTCGGCGGCCTCAGCGTCAGCCAACGGAAGGACTAACAGCCGCAACATGAGACGTAATTTGGCTAACGACCGCGGGCTAAAGAAGACAGAGGGAGGGGCGGGGGGGGGGGGGGGGGGGAAACAGGGGTCCATGTCGTATCTCGGATGAAAACGGATATGGAGAAAGTTCCAAACAGTCATTCATGTTCATTACCGCTACACCAAGGGCGGGAACGTTTCCGAGTCGCAGCCCGCCACCTACACTCTCCTCTCCACCACCACCACCACCACCACCACCACCTCCACCTCCTCCTCTCCTCCTCCTCCACCTCCTCCTCCTCCCTCCTCCTCCTCTCCACCCCTTCTCCACCTCCTCCACCTCCCCTTCACCTCCTCTCTCCACTCTCCTCCTCCTCCACCCACCTCTCCACCTCCTCCTCCTCCCACCCTCCTCCTCCTCCTCCTCCTCCTCCTCCTCCACCTCCTCCTCCTCCTCCTCCACCTCCTCCTCCTCCTTTCCTCCTCCACCTCCACCTCTCCTCCTCCTCCTCCACCTCTCCTCCTCCTCCTCCTCCACCTCCCCTCCTCCTCCACCTCCACATCTCTCTCCTCCTCCTCCTCCCTCACTCCTCCCCTCCTCCTCCTCCTCCTCCTCCTCCTCCCTCACTCCCCTCCTCCTCCTTCTCCTCCTCCACCTCCATCCCTTCTCTCCTCCCTCCTCCACCTCTCCTCTCCACCTCCACCTCCTCCTCATCCTCCTCCTCCTCCCTCTCCTCCTCCCTCCACCACCACCACCTCCACCTCCACCTCCACCTCCACCACCTCCACCTCCTCCACCTCCACCTCCACCACCTCCACCTCCACACTCCTCCTCCTCACCCACCTCCACCTCCCCCCCCCCACTACGCCGCCAAGTCCGCGTGCGCTGACTCGACGTTTATCAGCGCGAGAGCTCTTGACTCAGCCATTATTTCTAGCAGACTAAATCCCGCATAATGCAATCTCATGTGCCGGCCCGACTAATCACTCTGCAATGGCGGCTCAATAAAGTTCTCGGAAAGGACGGAGCAATGCATGAATTTCTGAGCACCTTGGAAATCGAGAAGAAAAAAAAAAAAACTTGAAAATGTAAACACGTAGACTTCTGTTCCTTTATCGAATATTAAATCTTCGGAAAGGGCGATCATCCGTTGCCATTATCGTAAGGAAACCAAGCTGAAAACAACACTAATCATAAAGGAGAGTTGCCATACAGAAAATCGGAAATAAATCGGGCCGTGGCGCATCACAAACGGACCAACGCAAATCTATTATAATCGATCACTTTCTCATATCGCATTATCCGCAGGCGATCATTTGTTCTCGCCATGATGACACGGTCACTCACGGCCATCTCCATCTCTGTCATCTTTCTACCCCGCCATCTTACACGAGATCTTCGTCGTCGCTGCTCATTTTTTTCGTCACCGCAGCGCCAGCATCCTATTATCAGCGAAATTAGATGTGTTACCAATTACAATCCCTGCCTAAAACACTTCTGCAAGTACAAACACACACACACTGACAGTCACCAATGAGTTTCCATGAATAAAGACAATCCTTAATAAAAGAATCACTCTAAAAGTAACAACAAACGGGTGGCGTAAGCGGAATCCGTTCCACCTTGAAATAAAAGGGTTAAATAAAAAAATAATAATATAATAAAATAATAATAATAATAATTTAAAAAATGACAGTTAGCACCAAACACATGTCCCATTTATCATCACTTTTGTTCCATCCACCAACGACATTCACCCATGTTCTTTTTCACATCCTCATGAATATCAACATAAAACCTCTCTCCCTTCCATTCTATCCTCTTATCCTTCCTATCCCTTCCTTCCTATGCTCTTATCCCTGCCTACCTCCTTATCCCTCCTCCTCTCCCTTCCTATCCTCTTTCCCGTGCCTACCTCCCTATCCTCCTCTCTCTCCCATCCTTTCTATTTCCTTCCCCCTCAATATCACCCTATTCTCCTCCCCCAGCCTATCCTCCTCCCTCCTTCATCCTCCTCCCCCCTTCCTCTTCCCCTCCCCTTCCTCCTCCTCCCCCTCCCCCTTCCTCCTCTTCCCCCCTCCTCCTCCTCCTCCCCCCTCTCCTCCCTTCTCTCCTCCCTCCCCCTCTCCTCCTCCCCCTCCCCTCCCCCTCCCTCCCTCCTCCCTCCTCCTCCTTCCCTCCCCCTCCTCCTCCTCCCCTCCTCCTCCCCCTCCTCCTCCCCCCTCCTCCTCCTTCCTCCTCCCCTCCTCCTCTCCCTCCCCTTCTTCTTCTTCTTCTTCTTCTTCTTTTCTTCTTCTTCTTCTTCTTCTTCCTTCTTCTTCTTCTTCTTCTTCCTCCTCTCCTCTCCTCCTCTCTCCCCCCTCCCCTTCCTCCTCATCCTTGGCGCTGTCTCGGCCGTTCATCACCAATTCTGCGATCTACAAAAATCAAATTCTAGCCCCGCGTGGCCGATGCTGAAAAAAATAAATAAAGATCTCAGGAGAGGCTTTCCGGGCTGCTCAGCGGACAGGGAAGAACACACTTGCACCGCACGGAGTCTGAAGGATGGGAGGAGAAGAAGAAGAAGGAGAAGAGGAGAAGAAGAGGGGTGAAGGGGGAAGGGAGGAAAGAGAGACAGAGAGAGGAGAGAGAGGGGGGGGGAAAGGATGGGAGGAGGGGGAGACGGAGAGGAGAGGAGAAAAAGAAGGAGGGGGGAGGGAGGAGAGAGAGGGGGGAGGAGAGAGAGGGGAGGGGAGAGAGAGAGAGAGAGAGGGGAGAGGAGAGAGAGGAGGAGGGAGAGGAGAGAGAGAGAGGGGAGAGGGAGAGGAGAAAGGCGGGAGGGGAGGAGAGAGGAAGAGAGGGACAGAGAGAGAGAGGGAGAGGGAAAGAGAAGAGAGAGGAGAGAGGGAAAGAGAGGGAAGAGAGAGGGAGGAGAGGAGAGAGAGAGGAGAGAGGAGAGAGAGAGGAAGAGAGGGAGAGAGAGAGGAGAGAGGGAAAGAGAGAGAGAGAGAGGAAGAGAGAGGAAGAGAGAGAGAGAGAAGAGAGGGAAAGAGAGAGAGAGAGAGGAGAGAGGGAAAGAGAGAGAGGAGAGAGAAAGAGAGAGAGAGAGAGGGAGAGAGAGAGAGAGAGAGAAAGAGAGAGAGAGAGAGAGAGAGAGAGAGAGGGAGAGAGAGAGAGAGAAGAGAGAGAGAGAGAGAGAGAGAGAGAGAGAGAGAGAGAGAGAGAGAGAGAAGAGGAGAGGAGAGAAGGGAGAGGGAAGAAATATGAAGGACATAACTACAAAGCGATACATATACTGTGCACACACACACACACACACACACACACACACACACACACACACACACACACACACACACACACACACACACACACACACAACGAATGCGAAAAAGAGCAGGGTACATTTACAGGACCCAGCACCGTGCACCGTTAGCACTTGGGCGAGTGGGACGGCGGAGCAGGTGATCCTTCGGCAAATGGATGAGTCCTCGTAGTGCAGTCGAGCTTCTGGCGAGTGGGAGGCTTTTCAGGAAGCAACCGCGTCGTCACAAACACGCCGGCCGTTGAGGAGGGGATGAGTCCGAGGTGGTCCGGGGTTCGCGGGTGACTCGCGAACGGTCCTCGAGACGAGCCCAGGCTGGTGTCCACAGACGAGACTAAAAGAGTAGCTGCCGATTTTATTGCCGGGAAAAGGCAAACACGCGGCTCCCGGTCGTGCCTCTCCCGCCTGGTCGCCGATGCAACTCCAGCAGCCTCGATCTAAGCTCCCGTTAATTGAGACGAATGATAATCCGGTTGCGGCTCAGCGCTGGGTGAAGCGGCTCGTGTGACACGCGGATCGGAGGGACAAGCGAACCAGTGAACTGATCCGCCTCCACAGTGAATCATGGAAGGCAGAAAGAAGTGTATTGCAACCGTAGTCTTATTCAATAACCTAAACATAGACTTTAATATTGTTTCTCCAACAAAACAGTTTAAATGAAACAGTTGCACCCACGTGTTTACAACTGAGACCGTCTTTCCCTCCCACGGGCAATGTTGCAATTATGTCATACTTTTGAAAAATAACTCTTGCTTTGCTTACTAGGAATATGATTGTGATATGCCAATATTCTGCTTCCTGTTGGACGTCCCTGAGATGAACAAACAATTGAAGTGCTCGAAGAGAAACATTGATAAATCTAAGAATAAATACTAGGGAAAAAAAATTATGCTGAGCTGCATTGGAAATATAAACCAAATCTAAATCAATTAAGTTTTATACAAGGATATATGCTTCCAAATTGCCTCCTACGCCATGCTACACACATAGGTTTGTTATGTTTCCAGGCATGTAAATATCGAGCACTATTTATCATGTAAAATTCATCGCTTTAGAGCTGCTGTGGCATTAGGAGAGATATAAATGAAAAAATATGTCGTGTTTCGTTCAACGTTTATTAACACGTCCCTTCTTTATTCCCAAAGACGAGAAGTGGCACGACGAAAAGACCGAGAACTTCTAGAAAGTAGTTTGCATACATCAGTAACGAAAAGGCGTTTCGTCAATTTAGGCCTCAGAGAAAATCACGCAATATCGTTACCGTTTTTAATGCGCAGTCACGCAAGACGCACATGATCACACGGCGCTGGTTTCACAACGCCGGCCTGATCGTCTGACAGTCATCACCAATCGATTTACAGCTCGGTTCGCCTGATGCATCGCTGCGACAGTGCCACCTACGACCCTGTGCGCGGAAACGAGGTCGTACACATTTCACAAGATCATTTCCTGACTCATCATGGTAGATGTAATGGATCGTGACATTACCCTGACGCATCGAAATTTAATTAAAATCGCGAGACACTCGAACGGAAGGAAATTCGTCAAAAATAATAGAAATGGAAGACTAAAAAGCAGAAGCAGCACCTGTCCGAGTTGCCCAAGGGGGGGGGGGGAGGCAGTCACGTGATCAGGCAAAGGCACCGAATGCAAGTCAGTGAATAATCGAACGAGTGCAAGCGCCGAAAGATGAATGGCAGTCGGGTGGACGAATGCCGGGAGAGCGCAGCAACCCGAGGAAAGGCCGGCGCGTGAGTGACAGCATGACAGAGGGGGGCGGGGGGCGGGGGCGGAGCCGAGTGCCTCCACAGGTAACGAACCCGTCGCGGAAGGATGCCAAGTGAGACGTGACGCTGCACACTGGGATCAATTATTCCGCAAGACACCGACAACAATCAGCAAATAGGGTCAAGCTGTTTGCCGGGTCGAGGCCCGAATAACAGGGCCGTGTCGAGGGGGGCGGGGGGGCGCTGGTGACGAAGCTGAGTCGCTCCCCAGGTCATTTCCTCCGGCCGGCCAAGGCACGCCGCGGTCTACTTAACACGATGACTTAAAGGGAAGAGACTCTGCTCCATAAAATGGCGCAACGGCATTCGCCTGAACGGCCTCTCCGATGATAGAAGGTGACAGCTGATTTGGATGCTGACAACTCGGGTCTCCTGCTGCTGTCGTTTTGCTTTCAACAAAGGAAAAAACCTTTCAAGGGGCATGTGTTCAACTCTTCCTAATTTCACAATAACATCTTTCTAGTGAATTACTCTCAACAAAATACGACACCAAATAGATTCCATCTTGTCAACAAACACGTGCAGCGCCCGCAAGACCGGCGCACCGAGGACGAAGAAGCGAGACCGAGTGTCTTCGGGAGACAGAGACAAATATAATCAGAAATCCCATTATATTCAGATTCATTCACACCCAGGGCCCGACTCTTACCCTGGGGGACGTGGCAACTGTAATACTAAAAGGTTCTTCTGCTCTTAGCGTAATAGTACGAGTCCCGCGGGGCAGCGTCTTAACTAGTAAATCTTAGGCAAGCAAGCATTAATGTCACCTCGGTGGATTTTTACAGCACCTTTGTCTATTGATACTAAGCAAACAATACATATATACCATTTACTTAAACGAATACAATTCGAGATCGTATTTTGCACCAACATTGAAGTGAAACACATTTACTACGTCACTTTATTCACAAAATCATTAATCCCTTAATTCCCATTAGCAATCGGGGGTAATCCCTAGGTTGATAAACAATGAAATATAAAAACATACATTTCACCCCAGATAATAGCAGCGTCCGAACTGGCGCGCGCCCGCAACGAACCGCGGGCGGGCAGAGCTGCTCTCGGAAGGTGGCGCACTCGAGCCAAGACGCCCGGGGCCGCCCTGCCTCCGCTGGGGATCTGCGCCGCACCAGCACGGTCCTTTATCAACACATGCAGGACCTCCCGCATTACCATTCTCTCGGCGCTCAGCT
>NW_020870026.1:832962-835462 GCF_003789085.1 Penaeus vannamei
AGGGCGCCTGAACAGGAAGCCCCTTATCCTCCCGAACGCCGAAGAAGGAAGGATTCCGCAGCTCCGGTGTGCAGGGACAGGGAACGCTTTCGAAGAGGACTTGTCGTGCAGAAATGGCAGCGATCAAGAATATTATATGATGCATAAGGCAAAAAGTGTCACACACGAAAATGAACAAAGAAAAAAAAAAAAACACCCTGGGAACAGAAAAATAAAATTACAATAAATCTATAACGATGCCTCCCTCGGGACCGAATGAACAGTTTATTTCCATGAAAAACGAATCAAAAGAGAATACGTAAAACGTGCCTCCGGCGAGCACACGCCCTGGCTTCCTCCGCCCACACCCTCGGGCGCCCATAGCCTCACGGACGCAACAGTGAGGGCGCAGTTCAGCGGTGAAATGAGGCTGACGAAGCAGATATAAAAAAAAAAGCGGGCGGGGTTGGGGGTGGCCCGGTGCGGGGGCAGGGGAGGGGAGGGGTAGGGGGGGGGGGTCTTGCGGTCCTCATGTTTTATTCAATGTTGCTTTATTAACGCATCGAAAGGCATGGCGCGCGTGGTCGAGATTCCCCGTCCACAGCGGCCTTGTTCCATTACTCTTTTCATTTACACGCTGAAGCCCCCGACCGACCTCGCGGCCGAATACAAAGAATAAATATTTCTTTAAGAGAAAGGGAACCGAGGGAAAGGGAGGGGGGGAGGGGAGGGGGGCGCTCGGCAGGGGGCACGACGGAGGAAGGAAGAGCGGAGAAGGAAGAACGAAAAGACACATTTTTTCCGGGGATCTTGCCATCCCTAGAAACATAAAATATGAAAACATTTCCGATGGCGGGGTTCTCCTCCGCGGAAAACAAAGACCGACTCTGCGAAGCAAAACGAAAAAAGAGCCAGGAATCCTTTTCTGAATATCCAATATTACAATCCCATGGCAACAACCGGGCAGAATTAAAAGAGGCGGTGAATCGGAGAGAGAGAAAAACAGCCTCAGTCTCATCCTGACTGAGATGAAAGCAGGACCATAAATCTCGGGTCTTTATCCGCTTTTATGGGGCATTTTCATCTCTTTTGAAATACAGGTTCCTATAAATTAATCGAATGAAACACTTCATTACGATAGGCCAGCAGAAAACGTCGTTAAAGCACCACAATCTATTTTCAAAACACGGTCACTGCTTCACAAAATTCAATCATATTCTCTATTCCGTTTTAAACACCGCCATTGCATCATAAGGTTCTGATATGTGTTCTGATAATGCTCTCATTGTCAGAACTTTATTTGCGCAACAGTAATTCTTTTCATCTTCATTGTAAACTATTATCGATATCATCCTTTACTGGAAGTTGATTCTTCACTGCAACTCCTGCAACAGCATTGTGACCAAACCTAATAAGCTGTAAAATTTCGTCGTTGATCCTACGTTAACGGCCCCTCTGTTGCTGCCATAAATACCCAAAAAAACCTCCCTTTCGTAATCCTATTCATAAGCAGCGCTATCAGGAGCGCCATCTGAAGAACCATAACATTCTTATAATATTCATGAAGCGGCGCCTGAGCACACACCTCTCTCGCCCGGGGGATAAGAATGTCATTCTACATCCGGCGATAAGCCAACAGCGGCTGTTTGCTCGGCCGGCGTGCCATTCCGGGATGATTTACTCTCGGCGTCCGGACCGGCGGAGGCACCGCGAATTAACGAGCGCCTTGGATGCCATCTGATTAACGACTCCTCCAAGGACGCAGCCTCCGGAGCCCCGTCGAGGCCCGTCGCTCCGAGTTTTAGCGCCGCCGCGACGCCCGGAGCCTCAGAGCCTCAGCCTCGGCGGATTTGGAGATGTGTGAGCTGTAATGGAGTATTGATCGAGGGGGGGGGGGGGCTTGGGGGACACCTGGAATGCCCGGGGAAAGACAAGGATATGACGGAATAAAGGGAAAAGGGGGCATTTTGCTCTCCGATAAGCGCTGCGTGGTGGGGCCCGGGCGAGACTTTATGACGTTCCGACAACGAATGATGAGAACGGCTGTTTGCGCTGGACATGCGGGTAATTACCGGAAACTCGATAATCATCCGAAACAATTTTCTCATGATCACCTTCATCATTTCCATCCTATTAGCTCTCCATCGAGGATGACAGCAGTAGCTTAAGATGAAATTCAAATTCTGAAGTATGACTCATTTCTGTTGCCGCTTAATGCAACGGCCTGTGTGTATGTAAATATATATATATATATATATATATATATATATATATATATATATATATATATATATATATATATATATATATACATATATATATATATATATATATATATGTATATGTATGTATGTATGTATGTATGTAAATATATATATATATATATATATATATATATATATATATATATATATATATATATATATATATATGTATATATATGTATATACTGTATATATATATGTGTATGTATATGTGGTGTGTGTATGTGTGTATGTGTGTGTTGTGTGTGTGTGTGTGT
>NW_020870026.1:840462-842962 GCF_003789085.1 Penaeus vannamei
GGCATCGGAGAAGGAGACGGTGCACTTAGAGCCACGGAGATTCTGGTCACGCTCCGAACGTCCGCCGGGAAATATTTCCTCCAATCAGAACGGCGTGACGGGAACAACCCGGCGAGCGGCTGTCGGCACCTGCAACTGCCACGGCGAACGCGGGGAATAAACAAGATAAAGGCGAGAGCAAACGCGGCGCAAATTTCAATTCGTCCCGTTTATTTGGCCAAGACTGATCGTGTTATCATTTACCCCTCATCGAAAGAGCCAACAGCGGCGCCTGCTGCATATTCACCGGACTTAATTTACTTCAAATACTCGGGGACGAATTATGCAGAGTGGTCTAAAAGCAAACTCTTTCATCGACAATATATATTCCTCTGTAATTCCCAACCTAACGAGTGATTCCCTTCTTGAAAGACAAAAAAATCCCCAGCCGCATATCCGATCAAGGGATGTAGGCCTCGATTCCAAGAGCAGAAGCTTCGAACGGGACAAACTGGCTCCGATGCCTCACGCTCTTCCTCACGAGCCATAATGTGCTCCTATAACTCATAACTTAATTACCTGCTCTGTTGCACCACCCGACGCAGCTCGTATATTTTCACAATATTCTTCACATATTTTACTGGGTACATACATCCACAATTAATGCATACACACACATACATTCACATGTTTACGCGATCATATATATAAAAGTAAATACATAAATAGATATATGTGTATGTGTATGAGTGTGAGTGAGTGAATGAGTGTGTGTGTGTGTGTGTGTGTGTGTGTGTGTGTGTGTGTGTGTGTGTGTGTGTGTGTGTGTGTGTGTGTGTGTGAATGTGTGTGTATGTGTGTGTGTGTGTGTATGTGTGTGTGTGTGTGTGTGTGTGTGTGTGTGTGTGTGTGTGTGTGTGTGTGTGTGTGTGTGTGCGTGTGTGTGCGTGTGCGTGTGCGTGTAAATCCACGCGCGTGTAACAGCTTCTGAAAATATGCATGCCCACATGTACATCTTTCACGCCTCTGCTCCTATATCAGCTTTTTTTTTTTCAAATGCCTCCCATATATGCCTACACTCACACGCACGTATTACACGAGTCCTATTCACGGCATTCGCGCTCACGTGCCTCCCTCCCCGCCCGCCATCGGCCCTCTGCCTGCCCGTCCAGGTGTCTCGTGTGTCTTTACCGGCATCCCCCAATATCCATTTTCCAGCGCCGCCCTCCCTGATATTCAATTTGTTCTGGCTGTTTACCCGCTGCGACCATCACCGCCGCCTCCTCCTCGCACGTGTCAGCGCCCGTGCACGAGTCCTCGCGTATTTCTCTCGTGGCGCTGAAATTCCAGGCACATAATAACAGGCGACGCGAGCGGCCTGCCCTGCTGCGCCGTACGGACCGCCTCCTCTCAACCCCGAGTAATGTTCCGTCATTTTGGGCTTTGCTGTGAGCGCCGCTGGTGTGTCGCGTCGGGGAGGGGAGGCGCCACGCACTGCACACCGCTCTCATTCTTCACAGCGCTGGTGTTCGTAATACCACAATATTATAAAGCAAAATCTGAGAAAGCTTTAAACTCTTCTTTTTTTTTATCCTGAGAAAGCTTTAAACTCTTTCGTTTTTTTTTTTTATCCTGAGAAAGCTTTAAACTCTTGTTTCGTTTTTTTTTTTTTTTAGCCTCAAAGAGTTAAATACTGCCTGGTTATCCTCTTAATTTTCTCGGGATTCTTCAAGCATTATCAGCCGCAGGAGGCAAAATACCAGTGCTTCTCATATCCAATTCCTACCTAACATTCTCATCATTTCCACGTGTAAAACCGAAATTGAAATACCAAAGAGGACACGAATTACAATTAAAACTTACTAGTTATTGATGCAAAAAAAACTCTACATATTGCAGCCAAGCCCGGCAGCGCTGCAACTCTCTGCAGGAGCCTTTAAAACTGCCACCAACGCTGCCACTATACCTGGAAAAAAAAGAAAAGCGTTTTAAAATAACAGGCGCTGCAGACCAGCTCCATAAAAAGTTAAAAACCACTGCCTAAGACTGAAGACTTAAAAAGAACCGAGGCGAGGCTGCCACGCCGCCCACGGCATAAAATAATCTTGAATATCTTGTATAATTTTGAGTTTTAGTCAGATTCCTGGCTGTAGACAAGGAAACGGAAACGGAGAGTGTGTATAGAGAGATAGATAGAGAGAGAGGGGGGGGGGAGGAGAGGGAGAGGGAGGGAGAGAGAGAGAAAGGGAAAGAGAGTGGGAAAGAAAGAGAAAGAGAGATGGACAGAATGAGAGAGAGAGAATAATCATGGAAAGGAGAGAAAGAGAATAATAATGGAAAGGAGAGAAAGAGAATAAGAGGTAATGAGAGAGAAAGACAATAAAAGTGAAAGAGGGAGAGAGCAGAGAGAGAGAGAGAGAGAGAGAGAGAGAGAGAGAGAGAGAGAGAGAGAGAGAGAGAGAGAGAGAGAGAGAGAGAGAGAGAGAGAGAGAGAGAGAGAGAGAGAGAGAGAGAGAGAGAG
>NW_020870026.1:855462-862962 GCF_003789085.1 Penaeus vannamei
TTCCCTAAGCCGCGTGCATCCGCCAGTTCCCGCGACCAGATCCACGCAGACAATTCCCCGCCCAAAACACCAATCCATCTGGCGGCGGAGGGCGCGGGCTCGGCACCATGCAGTAAATCTCGGCCCTCGCCATCCCATCCTCCTTAACCCGCTCCACGTGAACAACTTGGGCCAAAAATCTCGCGCCTCCTTCCCCGGCTCGCGTGATCTATCGCTCTATAATAGTCTCCGCTCCTCCGATAGAGCGTTAGTCATCGGGAACAGCGCGACGCAGCCACCCGCTCGTTACTCGCTCCTCGCCGGGTTCTCGCTCCTCTATTTCTCGTCCCTTCGCATCGTCCTTTCGTGCAATTATTTGCAACTTTTCCTGCAACTATTAAGCGTAACGATTGTTTCCTATTTCTGGAAAAAACCGTTCATTCAGGCTCCCATTTCTAATCTTCATAATTCATACACCTGCATGTTGCACCATAAACAGGAAAGCAATCCATATTGTATCATTATTTCCAGCACGACAAGTCACTGTCCTCGAATTTTACATCACTGCAACCCGCCTCCTCTCGCCTCTAATATAATTATGAAATTGAATCTCGCTCGCATGGCGGGACTCGTCCGGCATTTCATACTATCCTCTGAGGTGTATTTCGCCGTTCCAGCACACCCTCACCCGGGTGGGCATACGCACGCTTTAAACAGATGGTCGGAGCAAAAACACTTTCGTCTCACTGCACCTTTAAGTTCCGGGAACTCTAGCCAAATCACCCTAGTATTTGTCTTACATGCTCGCCGTGCTCCCGGAGCGGCTCCGAGGGGCCGCGTCTCATCCTCTCATTCTAGACATTCCTCGCATGCCCCGGAGGCTGACATGTCGTGCCCGGGCCCCTCTGTCCTCCGTCCTCTGCTCCCTCTTCGCCCTCCCTCCCCGAAGCCCGACGGCGCCGCAGAGAGGTCTCCGTCAGTCGCTTCTTCCCCCTCTTTTCGCCGCGGCGTCTCCCCCCCCCACCCCCCGCAACCCTCTCCAGACGTCACTACAACTCCACTTCAGCTTTTCCTGGTCGCGCCCTTTAACTTTCTTCTCTTTGAGCATGTCAAGGCGTCGAAGGTAAGGTGTAGAGTTCATATGTTGTATATGTTATATACTGTATGCAATTCTCTCTCTTTCTCTCTCTCTCTCTCTCTCTCTCTCTCTCTCTCTCTCTCTCTCTCTCTCTCTCTCTCTCTCTCTATATATATATATATATATATATATATATATATATATATATATATAATATATATATAATATTATATATATATATATAAATATATATATGTATATAATAACATAAACTTTTCCCCCCTCCCTCCCTCTCCCTCAGGAGCAGCACACCCTCCTCCGCTTCCCTCCATTCTTTCGCCACGAGGAGTCTTTCCCAATCTTTCTCTAACTTTCACCCTCCGCGGTCTCACTCTTCCCGCCATTTTTAATCCAATCTTCCACGCGTTTGATCCTCGGAACCTCCTTCCTTTGCCGACTACTTCCGCTCCTAACTTCCAGGACTTGAAGCAGCAATACGAGCATCTTCATCTGCATACAAAGTAGACACGGCGCCGAGGGTCCCCCGCGAGGGCGCCGAGGAGAACGGCCGGAAAAGGAGAGGTGCCGCTGGAGGCCGATCCGCGGGGGCGTCGCCTCGGCCCAAAGAACCTCCTGGAGGGCCCTCTGCTTAAAGCTCATGGACTGACGAACTCTTTTTTCCGACGGTGAAAGGAGCATGGCTCGGCTTCGTGGCCAGCTTATCTAGTTTTTTTTCTTTGTTAAAATGTTCCGGATAATGACCTGACACAAGAAAAATATAGACAGATTTAAGTAGGTAGGTTAAGTAGTAGTAGTACTGACATATACGTACGTGCGTTGGTAGGTACAGCTGCTGTTTGGACCACAGAGATATCACGTTTTATTCACCAAGACAGCGTAACTGAATCCTATACGTTATTACGAGGATCAATATGGCCGTTCAAAATTTAGGTCTCTGGCGTTGACGTTTATAACTCTGTTTGCGCTCCGTGTGAGTGACAGTCTGCTGTCCCTCGAGCTCCTGCTTTTTCGCACCGGCAGGAGAGACTGGACCCGCGCTTCGCCCAGTTCCTAAATACCAACTGCACTATATGACACATCGAAGGGATAACTTACGAAAGTTTGACGTTCTCAGGCAAGCAGCTCCATTGCTTTCTCCTTTCGAAAGGGATCTAAAATATGTGGCCTTTATGGTTATGTAGATTAGGCCGTTGTGACGGAGACATACTTCATTTGAATTCTTACAAGTTCGTAAAAAAATCGGGGAGGTACATTTCATCCCGGCGAGGTGCTTTTACTGAATAAATAATGTAAAATGGAGCCTAACGATGTTCTCGCATGCAAATCCGGTTAATCTGGAATTCCGCCTGTAACTGTGATCAATATGACTGGGTACGGCTCCCTCTCGCTGTCTCCGTGCATCAGCGTTTCGCGGCGCGTGCACGACCGTCTACGTGTGATTCGCTGCGTTATGTAGCTACGTTATGCCGGCACGAACGACCGTAAATCGCTACGGCAACGCTCGCAACGCGTCGCTTTACTACCCCGAAAGTGATGCTTTTTGAAACCTATGGCGCTTTTAGTGGATGATTTTCGAGTTCAGAGGAATGTGTCGTCGATGTTAAACCAATAAGCAAGAGAATTGGCGTTGCAAACTGCGCCGCGACGATGAATAACGAGATCGAGGGACGGAACAGGGAAGAACGAAGGCCAAGTTCAGGCTGTTGAACGAGAGCGAGGCAGCTGCGGGATGCGA
This sequence comes from Penaeus vannamei, assembly GCF_003789085.1. Classification (NCBI taxonomy): domain Eukaryota; kingdom Metazoa; phylum Arthropoda; class Malacostraca; order Decapoda; family Penaeidae; genus Penaeus; species Penaeus vannamei. Next base: position 858,276 of record NW_020870026.1, read on the forward strand.
GGAGCGGCTTCCCTTGGCAGGACACGGCGGCGAGACGCGAGGACATGTCACGATCCGTTTTTTGAAAGGCGCGTGAAGCCAAGGGTTGTGGACACGTGGCGATGCCAAGGGTTGTGGACACGCGGCGATGCCGCGAGGATGGCGGGGAAGGCGAGACACGACGCCGCCACAGCGCGGAGGGTTCAAGTGCCGTAAAGACTAAAATGATCGGGACCTCTCCGCTGGCGGGCCGCTGTAAGGGCACCCGGGAAAATCAATGGCTTCTATCTCTAAAACGACGAGCTGGAGGCAAGTAGGACATTACACGGCAATGGGGCCAACGACGAAAGTCTTTCAGTCTGATATTTCCCTATTTATTCGACTGACGCTTTCTTTTGAGAGGAAATCAGTAAATCCTTTGAAAGGGGCAGCGCTTGGCCGGGCCGCGTGCAGGACGCCACAGGAAGAACGACGCCCGTTTCCCACGAGTTGGACACGGACTCCTTGTAGATAAGATCGGCCTTTAGAGATCCCAAGACAAAAATCTCCTGGCGTTAAGAGTTTATATTTCACAGAGGCTATATCGCCACCATATCATATGCAACATATAACCCCAATTGTTATACATAATTCCAATTCAGTAATTCTGGGAAAAGTAATCCAATTTTTAAAAGAATAGGCAATGAATAAATTTCGTTATATCTCATCGCTAGCGCGCCAGTCTAATGGAAAATGCAAAATACAAATATTATACTTAGGTTCGTCGCCTGTGAACGGTTAGCGTGCGTGTATTACTACTTCTCAGACTACAAAGTCAGTGTTCAATTTCCTGTATGTTCTTTATATAGTTATTTACAGCCCTGCAGAGTCAAATCCCCACACACATCAACTTGGTACGCTATATACGAGCACGAAAATACGTTAATACAGCGGACAAGACGAAACATATTGCTAAATCTCGGCAAAATACAATTCAAACAACACTTCTGTCAGACCGGGACATAGTCAACAAAGCTTGAACTAAAATGGACGAGTATTTAATACAAATGAATCGACAATCTGCGGAAAGAACTTCAATACATTTCATTCTCCCGATCGCGTAACTTTCGCTGTGCCACGCTGCCTAATGCCGGATAAGCTATGGGTAATCCGCAGTGTTCTAAAATAGCTCTAATTCAATCTATTTCTATATAATATAATTCTCTATATAATCTATTTCTATACAATAGATTGACTATTTCCTTGACAGACGCATTGCTTCCGCTATCCGCTGCATAAACATATTTTCCGCTCTGGCGCTGTGCTCTGTGTCCGGATATCATCTGTAAAATGTATCGGGATGTCTGGATTGTGTTTGGCTGTGCGGTAAATTTCTTGCGGAGATGGCACAGACAGCATACACAACGTCGACGGTATGGGTAAGGCACTGCTAACATACACTTCAGATCAATGCATGTGTTTGGACAAAAGCCTAACAACACAGAAATGGCCTCATACTTACACAGCGTCCACACGCACATAACAAACACAATATCCACTCTATTTCATACACGGTTAGTTTCCATGCATACAAATCATAGTATAAAATTGGCACCTTTAGCAAGTTGAAACATATAGATAAACCAAAGTTGCGTTACACTTACAACACTAACTTCCCTGTTAATTTCATTTAGTTGGAAATCCGAAGCTAATACCAGGAGATTTGCGTCTACACAAACTTGTTAACTTCACACAAATGGGATGCCTAAGAGAGGAACCAGACCAGGGAGATTCAGTTTATGTAGCAAACGGGCGTGAAAGAGAACTGCCTCAGAGTATTCCGTCGATAATTTAATTAAAGTTAACTGAGTGGCTGATTGTCGGGGCAAGAGGAGGCGGCGGAGACAAAGGACGTGAGAACAGCGGTAAGGCGCCACCTGGACAATTAAATAGCACCCTGTGACTCATCTCCTTTGGCTTCATCTTAATTTTTGTACTACAAACATTTAGCTGAAATCCATATAGTTTTTAATACCCAAATAAATTGCTCAGCCGTAAATAATATTAGCTCTAAACTCTGTTGCATTAAGACTGTAGTTTAACTTTGCTCTCGCAAATATTGGAAACAGAAGGTTTATGCAATATGTAAATATTACTCAACCACATCCGAATCTGACCTTATCTTAAAAACAACATGCTTACCGCTCAGATTTATCTATCTCTACTTTATTCCCCTTACACAGCCTACCTTCGCCACTCCTCCCCTTCCTTTCCTTTCTTCCTTCCTCCTTCTCCTCCTCCTTATCACCACCACCATAATCTTTCCTCTTCATTGTTATGATGTCGTGATGCCCCTTGTCTAACTCATCTCTCTTCTCTGGCGCTCCTGTTGTTTCGCCGCTGCTCCCTTCCTCCCCTTCTTCTCAGGCAGCCTAATGAGCACCAAAAAGCTCCCACGCCAGTCACTAAGGAGAAAAGTCTGATAGGGAAGAAATAACAAAAATCAACGCGCAACGCTCCTGCAATGAGTATAAAACATGCAAGCGTCTGCGGCCACACCGAAGGAAGCTAAAAAAAACTTGGCAACAAACTGGAAACGAGCGAAGTTGAGATAAAATTTGGCGCTGGAAAAAGAGCGGATACGCCGAGTTGGGGAGGCCGTGCGCGTCGTGCATGACCCCGACCGCGGCGAGTGTATCGAGTGACCTATCGTGACCCGCCCGCGTTGCAATGGAGACGGACGCCCTGCAGAGTGACCTTGATCGCCTCGACGGAATAACGCGGGAACGTTAGGGTCTTGTCTTGCAACAAGTGGAGGGAAGATCAGGAAAGACGCGTTCTTCCCAGTGGCTCCCGGAACAGCCAAGGACCGCGACATCAACCGAGTAATATCTGCCGAACGCCCTGCAAAGCCCTTTTCAATAGCGAAGGTCACAAACGATGCCCACGACTGGAACTCAGACAGACATGCATTACATACACAATCATTCGTACACAAAACGTAAACATCCATGCAACCAGTTCACGTATGACTCTTAATGAAGCATACATGGATAATTTAGAAGAAAAAAAATCATCATGACTTTTCTCGAAGAACCTTCCCTGCGGAGGTCGCGAGGTGGCCAGACGACAGGACGTTGGACAGATAATCCCGGATGTCAGTTCCACTTAGCTCTCCGCCCGGGCCGCTTAGCGCGATGTCAACACTTCCTCGTTCACTTCGCCGTCCTCTCGTCCTTGTCACAACACCGCGCTCTCAATTACTCGGTTCTCCCACTGGTCCTGCTTGTGACGGTCTGTTTGCTCGTTAACTTACTGTCGTATTGTGCTCCTCCATACATGTCAGTCGCATACATAGTTTCTTTTTCATTAATTAAGAGTTCACATTGTCCCCTTGTACAGCATTCCTGTAACACTGTTAACTTTATTATCTAAATTGAACGTCCTTTCTCTGTTATCTCTATCGAGAAGTATATTATCAGGGCGACAGGATTTCACCGTCTCCAAAAACACACTCGTCATATGCATTTTATCTCTCAGAAGCCACAACACCATATCATATTCATAACAACCCACGGTGCTCCCACAGATGATCAAAACTACTTTAAACGAATCATGTTTGCATCACTCATCCACCACACTGGAATGCCCCAATTCAAATCCCACCACCCTTAGCGCCACAAATCCCTACCACCTTCTAAACCGAGTGCAACGCCATCATCACTAGCGCCATCTATCGGATCTCCGTTAGCCTCGACGCCAAGCACAACACCTCATCCGTCGCCATTAACCCCCAACCTTCGTCCTCATATCGGAAAAGATCTGTTCTCCGTCAACTCGTCCAATCTATCGAATAAACCTTCGTCCTCATATCGGAAAAGATCTGTTCTCCGGCCACAGGGATCGTCCTCATATCGGAAAAGATCTGTTCTCCGGCCACAGGGAACCGCGGCCCTCTGTTCTGCGCCGGCGAGAACACGATAACTAGGCACGGGATGGGGTTAACATGTCTGTGTCTGAGGCGCGACAGCCCGTGATAGAGTGGCCGAGGCGCGGACACCCTTCCCGGCCCGACCACTAAGGCGGACAAATGGTAAATCATTTTTCCCGGGAAGAGTGAAAGCAAAATCCTGTCGTCGGGGCTCCCTCTTCTCAGGGCGATGGCTGGCGGCGCGGGTGATAACGTGCCTAAAATATGCTAGTTTCTGATGCCATAGGCGACGTTCCCTTGCCGTTCCATTTTCCAAAGCCAAGCAATTTTTTTTTCATTTTCCAAAGCCAAGCAATTTTTTTTTTTTTCCAAAGCCAAGCAATTTTTTCATTTTCCAAAGCCAAGCAATTTTTTTCATTTTCCAAAGCCAAGCATTTTTTCAAAATTTCCATGAATCCCACTGAGCTCGTGCACTATCATTCATCTCATAAATCTATACAACAAACACAGCCATGGGAAACTTCAACGAATGTTCACAACAGCGACGGAACAGCGCCCAAACAAATGCTAGGAGTAGAAAAAGCTTATAGTCTATTCAAACACGCTAATATTTGCTGGACCTTGCTCGCGAATATGTCCACACTCTCACTGGAAGACCAACACAAATTTGCACTCGTCAAAAAACACTACAAACGCATATTCAACCCATCAGTGTCTAAAACGTGACACCACTTTGTTTTTTTTTCTCTCCAATAAATCCATTCAGCATATACTGTACCCATTAGTTCAGTTTATGTC
>NW_020870026.1:890462-895462 GCF_003789085.1 Penaeus vannamei
GAAAGATGGCACCATTATTTTCCCTTTATTTCACTCTATACATCACGGCGCCGCTACGAGAGTCACTTAACTCTTATCATGTCCGTTTTTTCTCTGGTTGATAACTAAAACACAACACTCGTCGATGCAGTACGACACTAGGAAGGTGTCATGAGGCTAGCTAGGGTGTGACACTTTTCACGTGCGCTGAAAACTGCAGTCTCTTCAGCACAGTATCCGCGCATGCGTCCGCCTCCATCCGTCTCTGTCCGTCTTCTCTCGATTCTCCCTCCTTCGCGCCTCTTTTTCCCGCCAAAAAAACATATGCACATCGCGATGCGCAAAAAAAGCGTTCGCACCAATATTATTAATGTTAATGAGAATAATAATAAAAGTAATAATCAATATCTTTTTTATGGTAAAAGTGATTATAATGCTTATGATAATAATGATGATAAGGATATTAATGATCATTATAAAACCAATAAAAAACAATAATGATGATAATTTTAATAATGTTGATGATAATGATAATAATAACAATAATAATGACAATACCGATAGTGATAACAGTAATGATAATAATAATAATAACAATGATAATAATAATAATGTTGATAATGATGATATTAACAATGATAACTATATGATAATGATAATAACAATAATGATAAGAAAATAATTATAGTACTGATAATTATGATAATATCAATAGCACTAATAATAACAATATCAGTGATAACATGAACAAAAGGTATAAACGAATATGAATATTTTCACAATACGTCTGATAAATTTACACTGTAGTTTTTTCTGATGTTTGTGTGTATTCTCTGATGTATATATTGGAAAGGGATAAAATACATCTCTTGTATTGTGAAGATTTTCATTCTCTTTCATACGTTTTCTTTATTTGTCATCATGAATGTGATTCGCAATTATAACTATGATAATGATGATAACAATAATTCATAAAATAATAATATAGAAATATAGTATAATAAAGACAATGATGATAACAATGATGATAACAATAATTTTAATATTAATGATGATAATGATGGTAATAATAAAAATGATGTTGATAATGATAATAGTATTAATAAAAAGGATAATGATGTTGATAATGATAATAGTATTAATAAAAATGATAATGATAATAAACAAGATATAGTTATAATAATAATGATGTTGATGATAATAAAATTAACATAACATCAATAGCAATAATATTAAAGTACTAATAGTAATCATGATGATAAGGATAATGATACTAACAAACGATGATAATGATAATGGAAATAATGATGATAGTAATACAGTGATAATGATAATGAGGATAATGATAACAATAATGATAATAATAAAAAATAGTAATTACAAGAATAATGATAAGTAGAAGAGACAGCTCATACCTGATGCAATCATTTTTAAAAATTGGATCATGAATCATGAATAAAAAATCATGACTCGTATCACCACCAAAATTTAATGTCATCTGAGATTGGCAAAGACACACTAGTGTTCATGACATTTTATTTTTGTTGTTGTTTATTCTGCTAACCACGAACTAACAAAAAACTAACAAACCAAAGCTATCAAAAACAGAACCCTCTTGGGAAAGGTATTAATGATAATAGTCATAGTATCAGTAATAATGATAATGATGATAATAGCAATAATAATGATAATAGGGAGAATGATATTAGTAGTAGTATTAATGACAATAATGATGATTATAATCATGACGATAATAATAATCATAACAATACTAATACAAATACCAATACCGATATTTACGATACAAATGTAATAACAACAGCAATATCATCAGTAGTAATATTAATAACTATTATCATTATTACTATCATAACCATAACAGCATTGACAAAAATAACTAGCGGGCCCTTGGAAATTACATCAAACAAAAAAAGACATTACTCTCTCCTTCTACCTTTGGCTTGGAAATCCCAATGAACAAAAAAGAGGAATTTTTCACTCTCTCCACCTACCTCTGGCGCAGTGGTAAGGTGCTGGTCTAGCAATCTTGCGGACCTCCGTTCAGTCCCACGCCCGGCCAGTGAGTGGTATCCCCGTCCATTCCTTGCACACAGGGGGAGATTTGGGCAAAATATAGCAGACAGTATGGCACAGTAAAGAATATCCACTGTAACAAATGGAATGAAAACTAAATCTTTAATCTTGAAAATCTCTCCTCTCCCTTTTCCTTTCCTTCTGTTTCTCCCTTTCATCTACCTTTTCCACTCAACTCCCCTACCTCCCCCTCACTTCCCTCTCCCCTTTTCCTGATACCCACTCCTCCTTCTTCCACTTTCAGCCCTTCATCTCCCGTCTCCCCCTTCCCTCCCTCCTCCTTAATCCTCTCATTTCCTTCGCTCCCTCTCCCATCCCCCTTCTTTTCTCAGAGCCCCAACCCCCTCCCTCCTTCCCCCCTTCCCCCTTTAAGTTTCACTCCGTCCCCTCCCCCCTCTGTTTCCTCTTCCTCACCTCCCCTTTCTCTTTAAGTTCTTTCTTCTCCCCTTCTTCCTCTCCCCTTCCCCTCCTCCCTTCCTTCTTACCCCCTACTCGGATAGTCTTTTAAATAATAAATCTAAATAAATCACTTGTAGGCCTACTTTACCTGGAACAATGAATAATGATAATTATATTGATGATGGCAGCAAGAACAACAAAACTGGAAATAATAATGATAATAACGATAATGGATTACTAATAAAGATGATAATAATAGAATTCTAATAGGATCCTCAGAAAGTTGTAATAGAAAGCGAATGCGTGGATGGACGAAACAAACAGAATAATATGCATAATACTAATGATATTAAGGATAATGGTAATAGTTATGATAAAAGTAATGTTTTTGATGATGATGATAATGATGGTGATAATGATGATAATGATGGTAACAATGAAAATGATAATAATAATAAAAAATGTAATGATAAAAAATATGATAGCAATGATGAATATAAAATGATAATGACAAAGAAATAAGAAAATGATGATAACAAGAATAATGGCAATAATAACAATGATAAGATACTAATGGCAATAATGATAATGATGATGATAGTAATAATGGTAATAATAACAAAATGAAAAGGTTGATATTTAAAAATTATGATAATAATAGTAATAATGAAAATAATGATAATGATGATAACAATGCGATCAGAAGTAATAACAATAAAATGATGATGCTAATAACAATAATGATGATAACAGAAATGATAATGATAACGATAGAAATGGAAATAAGAATCATGATAATAATGATGATTATAGTAATGATAATGATAATGGTGATAATAATGAAATGATGATGATAATAATGAAGATAGTAATGATAATGATAATAATAATGATGATAGTAATGATAATGATAACAATAAATTATCATTATTATTAATATTATTGTTATTATCTTTATCATTATCATTATTATCACCATCATTATTATCATAATAATGATGATGATGATGGTGCATTGTGGGTTTTTCTACCATAGTATCAACACGGCAGAGTGTTTTTTTTCACACAACACACACACACACACACACACACACACACACACATATATATAATATATATATATATATATATATATATATATATATATATATATATATATATATGTGTGTGTGTGTGTGTATGTATATACATATACATATATATAATATATATATATATATGTATAACATGTCTGTATATATATATACATATACATATATATATATATGTATATGTATATATGTATATATAATAATATGTATGTATATGTATATATATATTTATATATATACATGTATATACATATACATATATATGTATATATATATATTATATATATATTATATACATATGTATAGATAGATAGATAGATATACATATCTGCGCGTGTCTGTATATATATGTACGCATGAAACAGCATTTGATGTTCTGGCAGCGCTGTAGCTTGAATTTTGTTTACTGGTGTGCACAGAACGAAAGAAATCATTCACAAAGACTTGGATTTATTTTGGTGTTCAAGGTTTTAGAAGAATGGATCGAGAATGCCTTAGAAATTTGTAATACCCTGTGTGAGATGGATTGCTAAGACCTTGTTGGGAAAAGAGGCATACTCAACAAGCGGCAGATTAGGCAGTTTGGCAGACAGGGCAGTCCTTGAGTCCGTGGCGCTCACAGTGGACTACCCCTTGAAGCCAATCACCTACAGAAGGCAGAGTAAAACACTTGGGAACACTGCATGGTAGGTTATGAGGCAGATAAAGTTCTAGGTATATTAATTGACAGGCCGAGGTGTATCATTTAGTAATACACTTAGATACAATGACCAGTGATGGTGAAGGTTAATATAGGTTTAAAATCTATCAGGAAATATACACGAATCGTTAGTAAGGGTTAGCGTGACAACAAATAGTCGTCACGTTCGTATAAATCAGAAATATTTAGAAATGTAAGTTCTTGAATAGCGGAGTGGTACTTGACGACTGTGGTTATTGCTTGTCTAATAACAGGTTAGCAGAGACGACAGCAATGTAAGGTGAGAGTGTGTTAACTGATTTATCAGGTAAATTAGCATACAAACTTGGAATGCAAACATGCAAAAAAGTCGAAAATAGTACAATGATTGCGCCTTGAATGTAAACGATTGCAACGAGAATCATCGATAACAGTAGCCCTTTTGAAAGTAGCATTAGTAGGATAAAAAGAATATATATATATATATATATATATATATATATATATATATATATATATATATTTTTTTTTTTTTTTTTTTTTTTTTTTTGAGGGGGGGGGTCACGCAATTAGTGATGTGCGTAGCTAATTACCAACTGAAAATCTAGTCGCCAATTTTCTTTGCATTATCTCCAAGAACTAATGATACAATTAATTGGCAAAAGTTTAAGAGTATTAAGAGAATTAGCTATTTTGAGTAAACGGCATATATATATATATATATATATATATATATATATATATATAGTAGAAAAAAT
>NW_020870026.1:905462-930462 GCF_003789085.1 Penaeus vannamei
CCGAAATGGTGGAATAAGCTGGATTACTTTGTTAGAATAATATTCCTAATAGCTGGAGTTTGAAAAATGGTAATTTACATTGATAGTAATACCATGGAACACTGTTTGATACTGTTGTCGCCAATGTGTGCTATGAGGTGGGTCCACAGACGTGAGCTGTACTCTTAGAACATTTACTGCACAGTATATAATCATGGTGATGGTTTTCATTTCAGTATGCCTTAAAATCAATGAAAAGATGAATTTTGTCTATGACTATAAAAATGGGATGGAAACAATACATTGCTATACCACACCAAATAACATCATCAAATGCTGAAAAAACAACAGGTGTAATTCTACTCTCCATTTCCACATGGGGGATATGTTGCACAGTGGGGGAAGAGAAATCCATCCGTATGATGACAGGATATTGGTGAAATGGAATGGTTTCTCAGAAATGCCAAGCACTTCATCTTGCCAATTTCATTTGATAACTCTTATAGGCAACATTTTCTTTGCAATGTATAGCATTACTCCTGTGGTCTCCCAAAGTGCATGCATACCGTATTTTGTTTTAGTCCTGATTGCTTTCCAAATGAAATTACAAATCATTCATAGGTCTATATATTTCTATTCATATTTCAATTGTGTCAAATAATATATTGTTCTTGGCCTTTGGAACAGTGAAAGACTGTTTTTTTGAAACCACAAAAGTCCTGCCCAAAGAAATTTCTTCACTATTTTACTTTGTATATTTAGCTTTATCACAGTAAATATTGTGTTGATATTTTACATGAATACTTCGTGGATTGGATTACACAACTTCGTCACAGTAGTCCATTTTCTGAGTTTGAGTTAAATTTCCTAAAAACAAGTCTATAGGTGTCATCTGTCAGAATATCAACTGCATATACTTGAATACTGCAGAAGGCAACCTTATCACTGATTTTTTTTGTTTAAATAATATACATAAATGGGGCTGACAGGTCAAGATCAGAGGACAATAAAATGTTTGTATTAAATGCTAAAAATAATAATTCTAGAGTTTTATCCCTTTATTACTAAATGTGTAATATTACCAACTTGATCAAATAAAATGGGAAAAAATGTTCATTTCCAAAAACAATATTTTGAAAAACATCAAAATCTGATTCTCTAAGAAACATCCAGTTGTAGGTTCTTTCATACATTAATTTGAACTGAGAGTACATTTCCCCTAAACACACAATTATTACTACACAGCTGCAGTTACAGGTGCCAGGGATTCATACAACTTTGTGACGGCTGTTTGTACTATTCTTTCCAGTTTTTCACTTTCACATGATACTTTCTGCAATTTAAAGGAATATCATTACCATTTAATTTAATTACATTACATTCACATCATATCTCATTTTAAAAACTAATTATATAATACTCTATATATCATCACTCATACTACAAAGTACTTACCATTACCGACAGGTCAATGTTTGCCTTTACATTGTTAACTGTTACATAAAGTTTTTCACCTTTGAAGATCTTCGGAACAGATTCCTCCCCAAACATTTCTTGCAAAAGTTCTATAAGGCACTCCTAAAAAAGAGAGCAACAAAATTAAAATAGTTCATGCATTAGTTCAACTTCTCAATAAAGATATATCATAATGATGTGCCTTGTAATCAATATTATATAATATTTCAGTACACATACAAGGTATACACTTAACTGCACATAAAGCCACCATTTACAATAAAGATCACAGACAAGATATGTATAAAGAAATTATGTTGTCCACCACCTCTACCTCATTTCTATCAATAATATTCTAACCTATATAAAAACACATTTTCTTGATCACTCACTTTGAAATGCATCTTGTCAAAGGTTGGATTCATGTTTGTTGGCACAGAAACAGAAGAGTTGTCCAAGTCCTGGGCCTTCAGAATCACCTTCATCACAGCATCTGCATACATATCAGCTGTGGGACTTGCAGTCCACTGTAAATAATGGTGAAATGATATGATACTTGCATTTTTATGTACTGCATCCTGAATAATGCATCTAATACTGTCTCTAACCAACTAAACTTTTCTAAGGCATATTTGTATTTTCTACTGAAACCTGTTCTAGAGAATATACATCTGATATTTATAAATATCTTTACAAATATATATTGAGATAATATCATGCCTACAGTATTTGACTACTATGCAGAGACTAAAGTTTGTTTTTCTCTGAAAAAGCATACATTGGATAGACAATTTCTTTTTTAAAAAATCTTAAAAGAAAAGTAATGAGAATCATAGAGTGTTTGTCTTCCTCCTTCCTTACATACCTATTCTATTATTCATTTATGTCTATTTCTAATATCTTGACAACTACATTTCTCATCCATTTAGAACTCTAAATATTTCTTGTATATACACTACCTCTAATACGACCACAGGAGGTTCTTGGACAAGGGTTATAGCATCAAATACGCGAAGACTATTGTTCTCTGCTGCTTCAGACAGGATCACTTCCACACTGCCATACATTGATGCAAGTAAATAATGAAGCAGCTGCCATGAACCTGTATAGTGGATGCTTGATCTCTGGGTAATGGTGGACACCAGCAAATCACTGTATTCTGAAATAATGGAAAACAGAAATCGTACCCCAGGTGAATTGTTTTTTCTCCTTCCTATAATTCAAATTTACATATGCAACAGAGTTTCATCATGGAAACTTAATGATCTAAATACTTCGAACATGCAATTTCACTTACTGAATAAACAAATACAAGGAAAAAAATTACTTACTTCCTAGTTCTTTGGGAGAAATAATGTGACAGTTGAAGTTGCGCTTCACAAGAATGCCTGAGACAACATCATTTTCCTTAGGTTTTTGTAGTGCAAGATCTCCCATCACCTGCACATGAACAAAAAAATAATAGCCACTGAATTTCCAATATTATGCTCTCTCTCCCTCTCCACACAAACACTCACACAAACATACACACAAAATAATAATGCATTTCAAACAAGTACATTCAAATAATAATAGCATCATGAGGACAAAAATTAATATACTAATCCATCTGGAGTACCTAAGTTTAGTACACAGATTTAAATTTGCAGGTGGCATACAGTACCTTGGCCATCTTCTCGCCCCTGAAGTGGAATGTAACCGTCTCAAGGTTCTTGGGATTGAACACTTTCACAGGGCTCCCAGTGCTGGCTTCATATTCCCTCTCCAAGGCAGCTTTCAAACGGGACATTTCAGTCATCTCCCCATGCACCAACACCTAAAATTAAGGTTATAATATAATCAATGTCAATAATTATAATGCTTGCCAGTCAGCAGATTAATATTTTGCATAATCAAAGATCATTGACTAATTCACTCACAAAATATGAAGAAATCAAGCTTAAAGTCTAACAATTTTGCTTTTCAGTCAAAAGATATAGTAATCACTCTTCATTATCATCACAATTTTTTCTTGAATATCAAAGACATATAATTTTTAAAAAGCTTTTTCATTTTTATGGCACTGTTAAAAGTTATTAATCCATAAATCATCCTATTATTACATGTTTGACAATACCATTACCAGGACTGTCTTAGTAATCAATAGTTTATCCTATGAAAGATATGACAAAATGATAATTCTCCATTAAAAAAAAAACATTTGGTTCTTAAATTTCAATCACAAATAAAAATGTAAAACAAATCAGGTCATTCTCAGTTTAAAAAATATTTTGCTTAAAAATCTCCATATAACAAATATCCTGTTAATGATATGATTATGAAAATATTGAACCATTCAAAGTATATACAGGTTTGAATTTAAAGGACTGGCCAACTCAGTAACTTCTGCACCGATTATCTTCATGCAACTTTTTTAGCCTGCTGCTGCTCAAGCATCGGTATATAACACAAATAAGAACAAACTGGGTTGATATTTATGATGATTTTAAAATGTAATTTGGATCTGTAATGCAACTTCATCCATATTCATAACCTCCTCATTTACATTACTTACTGCTATAGTTATGTTAGAAACTGCACATACAATACAATAGTACTGCCTTTGAAGATACATGTTTTCTGTCAAAGAATTAACTGTCTTTTGAAAAATGCAATAACGAGTAACAAAAGGCAGAGGAAAGCTAACCACATTTGGGGGGCGTATGGTGCGGATGAAGTGAGAAGTTTGCTCGAAGTCTGTGTGAGCTGAAAAGGATATATACTCCACAGAGCACTTCATTGGCAGTCTCTGGCCTGACATTGTAGTTACTTCTTCAGGTTCCTTCAGAATTTCTTTAGCCAGTGTGCCTTCCACACAGTAACCTGATTACAATGGAAAAGCATAAGGAAATAAGAATATACAACAAAAATATCTAGTATACATGATCAAGGAAAGAGGCAAACAGCTATTCACAAAAGAGTATATTTACTTCAAAATACACAATATATTACCATATCTTCAAAGTAAAACTGTTTTGATTTCAGGTGTAATTAGACCTTACCTGCAATGATGACACCATTCTTGGGGTCTGGACACCACATTTCAAATAATTCCCTGGAAAGTCCACTCTGCATCATACCTGGAGATGCCATAATAACACATGGCCCAATATCCTCAAATTGATCCATACCCTGGGTATATGAAGAAATATGAGAATGGAGAAATGGTTAAATCCCTATTAATTTCTTTAATGTACAATACATATTATTATCAAATACAAGATAATAAAAAATATCTATACACTGTACACCTAGCATATTCAATAATTTGATAATTTTACAAACTGATGCACATCAGCTTTTATGTATGTCACAACAGCAATGCAAATGCTTTACTGAATCATTACCTTCAAATTTGATATGTGCTTGAACTGAAATGGATTACTTATTGAGATCTGCCTCTGAATCCTGTCATTCATAGCATGTGTGTAAGTCTGGTACACACTCATGCACTTCTTAGCCAGGGCAGATGCATAGTAGATGGGCACTTCATGAAGTTCAGGGTGCTGCTGCCAATATTCATCTTTGATGGACGAGATGTGGAGAAGAAAAAAGTAATCATGGATAATCATAACCTATTTATGTCATTCAGAAAAGATCTTGTGAACAGTAGTTATGAGGAACACAGCTATAATTAATGATACTATCTCATATTTAAATATATTCATACCAACCAAAATAATAACTTTCTGAATACTCCCACATGTAAAACTACTATAAACTAGATTATAATAACTAATCACCAGTATCATACCCAAAATTAGGAGAAGTTCTTGAGCTCTGCCAAGTGCAAACACAGGTATCAAACAACGTCCACCTCTGCCAACAATTGTGTGAACTGTTGTTGTGAATCTTGTTTCTCTGCTCTCTCGGGGTTCATGGATACTAACACCATATGTAGACTCAATCATTAATACATCTGGTCTTATTTGGGGAATTTCTGCCATCATCAGGTGACGATCTTCTTGTCTTGAGAAATCACCAGTATATAGGAGCTGTAAGACCAATGTCTATCAGATTCCATCTATAAACTAATATCATGGACATAATCAATGAAAACTGAAAAATCTCACACCCTGGAAATATCAAAATACCGATGTTAACTCTATTGTGCAAGTTTTGTTATATCAATACTATCAAAAGTTAAAAACAGTTGCAAAATGCACATTATGTTAAAATGGTCAATAGGTATGAGCTTTCCTTCAGAATAGGATTGATAGTAGTTCTTTTTCAACCTGCTCTTATCTTGTGAAGAAAAAGTTACTCTTTGAAAATGAATTTATATTTTTTTCATCTATCTTAAAGTATCCAATGTTACTGGAATCTCTGATAACATAAAAATAACTAAGTTAGTATAAAGGTTGCATAATACAGTGCAAAGCCAAGAAAAAAGATTCAGAAGAGAAAATCTATTAGTTTATTTCATAAAATAACAAATCCCAGTCTACATACCTTCACACCAGCAATCTGTATCATAAACATAGCAGCACCAAGTACATGTCCAGCATGATAGCACCAGAACTTAATTCCATTAACTTCCTTTTCCTCGTGAAAATTAATAACATTGATCTTGTTTAGTGAGGCCTCCAAATCACTCTCAGAATACAACATGTGCTCAGTAGCTATATTACTGTGGGAGAAAAGGATAATGATAAAATAATGACCTGAAAATATGGAAATCAAACATATACAATATATTCTGTTCTAAAGCTTAACTAATGTGATATATCAACATATGAAAATCATATGAATTCATGTAATCATGCATTGATTATTTAAGGTATGGTTTAAATGCTTCTTACCTGACTTTAATATAATCGGAGAGAAGCCACTTGTAGATAGCTTTAGTGGGATGAGTCATGAAGCAGCGACCTCTGAAGCGAGTTCGCATAAGAAACCATGGCAAACCACCAGCATGGTCCAAGTGAAAGTGTGATACTAACATCAGGTCAATTTGCTCGGGATCAATATGGTCCACAAAGGGCAGGGCACTCATTCCAGTCAGTGCAG
This sequence comes from Penaeus vannamei, assembly GCF_003789085.1. Classification (NCBI taxonomy): domain Eukaryota; kingdom Metazoa; phylum Arthropoda; class Malacostraca; order Decapoda; family Penaeidae; genus Penaeus; species Penaeus vannamei. The sequence continues at coordinate 911,946 of NW_020870026.1, forward strand.
GATGGATGCCAAAGTCCAACTGAAAAGTAAAGAATACAAGAGCTTTATATGAAACATTATACATTATGACCAACAGCTAAAACCATGGAAAAATAATTTATCAGAATCAATAATGTAAAATGCTCAATTCAAAAACTTAACATTTAAATCTTACTCGTTCATGGATTTAGTACATTCAAAAACTATGGTACAGATAATTCCTGGAACTATTAGCTATATCAACAGGAGTTGTTGAGCACAAAACTTAGCATCTGGTAGTATCATTCTTCATATGGAAAGTGCTCTCAGTGTAATTTGAGGTATCCTATGCAGTAATAAAAATGATGAGTGGCTTCCCTAAAAAATACCAATGGAACATGATTTATAGTAAGAATAATAAAGTACATCTTTGAGAAAAACAAGAAGGGAGGAACTCAAGAAGGGAATGCAGTAAATTATATAAAATTATAATATGAAACTGGTAATCAACTCACCAAGACCTTCTTGCCTTTGAATTCTAGAAAGTGACATGATCGTCCTACTTCCTGGCCCGAGCCTCTGAAAATTTTAGAGAAATGAGAAACAGTTGCACATTATGTAATAAATACTTAAAAATGGAAAAAAAAAACAGAAAGACTGCAGTTCAGTTAGATATGTAACTTTGATTATTTGTAATAGTATATAAGATACAAAGCTGTAGTTGTACATCAATGACTTCTAAATCTAGTAAGCTTCTCTAAAGAAAAAGGGGGAAAAAAAAAAACTGAAAAATGTGTAAAAGACTTCAGTCTTTTGGCAGAATAAGTGGTCAGGTGCTTATCCTATAGCATAAACTTTTAAAATGCTTGCTGCCATTTTGACAGATGACCAGAAAGTCTGAGAAGACCACAAACCATTTGTTCTTTTAACACACTGGATCCGGGTTGATCAATGCCTGCACATGGCCTAAAATATGATCATTAGGCTTACTTCTGTGGCCGGTGTGTAGCTTTTAGGCCCAACCCATAAGAACAATCATGTGCGATGTCAACTTATTGCCTCTACTCCAATATATACATACATACATATATATATATATATATAATATACATAATAATATATATATATATACATAATATATATATAATAATGTAATATTTGTTTTTTTTTTTTCTTAATAAGCATTTTTTGCCTTTCTATCATTTTCCAAGGTCTGCTTCTGTCATTTAGTAAACTGCATAAAGACAGGAGAAGCTGCACAGACTTCAATCATTGTTCTGGGTACTCTACAACTCTGGGTCATTTTTTAAACTTCATATTATTCAACTTTCTGTAATACAAAACACTATATAATGCACATTAGACATCATGAGTAGCCTTGTGATACTAAATTTGATGTTTTAACCCAATTATGCCTGTTGACACCTATCCAGCCTATCTATGTTATGCATGCTAACCATTTGTGCACATGTTTAGCCCTGGCTACATTGTCAAGAGGAAAAACAGCTGCTCATAGGTAGACTTAAAGGCTTTTCATAACCTCACAACTTAACCCATTGACACCGGTATATTTTGAAGCCAAAAATAAAAGATTCCAGGCAGCTACAAAATCAGCGGGTGGAGCTTCCACGGAGTATGTCCACCTGCCTGCCATGGCCGACTGCTGCGTTGGAGTGCGAGCCCCAATACAGCGTCACACTGGCGGGACACCCGGCACTGTTTATTTTTTCGGGTGTCTCATACGTGATACCCGTCATTATTGGGTTAAGAAGGATATAGATGAAATGTGTCTTAGTTTACGTCAAGGTAACCTTTCCGTACATTTTTTAAAACTCAAATCCTGATTGTTATCTGCTGTAAATTTACCCTTAAAACTATTTATGACAAACCCAACAGCACAGACAGCTGGGTAAATCTTATGTTACCCATGTTTCTCACGATTTTTCCTTCAAGCAGCTGACTCTGCCTGCACCTTGAGGCATTATTCTGTATTACACTGGGGCTCTCTTTCTGATTGGGCAAGATACAGTCACATTCTAGAAAATTTCCTTGATGAAAAACATGAACTACTGCCATCAAGAATACTACTAGGCCTATATCACCATCAGGTAATAAATCTAGAATAAATGAATGAGCTGATGTGACTTAATTGGAATCTATTTCTACCATAATATTCAAGGTGCACCATATGGACATTCAAAAAACATATAGCTTGTCTCTGGAAGCCATGGTTGTTAGTAACTTTAAAAATATATAGAATCCTTAGAATTCTTGGTGGCCTAAAGTCACACTGTTCTGTAGCCAAACAGAATGTGAAAAAAACTGGAAGAGTTTCGCAAATAAAAATTAATAACTTCATCACTCATTTTTTAAGCATGATCTTATCTACAGAATGCAAATCTCTGTAGACTACTTACAGTGGTGTTATTTTTAACTCGTCACTCTCTTCATCAGGAAGATTTAGAACCTGGACTCTTGGTCGATTTGCAGACATGATTCAGTTGTCTCTAAACTGAACTCAGATTAAAACTGAATATAAAATTTTCGGAGACACCAAACGCCGACCGCCTCTGTTTATTTACAGGGGATACGAACGGAAATTGGAATACAATTATAGCGTCATACGAACGTATTCTTTATTTTGACATTTAAGGTATATTACAAATAACATGTTTGGTATTTCACATTGCTGTACATGTAAACTGATTATCATATATATTGTAATACAGGTTTAAGACCTATATCAAAAAGTTTTATTAATCACAACGCGAGTTCCGTTGCGGAGTTTTGAACTTTTATAAATTCGTTCTAGCAAGATCACACACAGCAGAAGAATATCTTTGATTAAAGAACACTCACAAAGAAAATTAACCATTGTAAGCATGAGTTACACAGGATGTGGATGGGGATCCACATTGTACAGTACAGCAAGGTCTACATTAGACCTGGCAGTACAGTGCCATTGCTGTAGATATCCAGTTACCGGGGATTCAGGGATTCACTAAACCTGCATACACGCATTAAAGTATATGTGAGTACATATATATGGGCATACATACATGTCATATACAGAGATGGGCAGTATCGCCATAAGTGTACCGGCGATACGTATCTTTCGATACTTTTGTATTGGTATCGGTATCGCCTTAACCACTCTAAAACAGTATCGTTTTATTGGTATCGCTAGGGTAGTTTTTTCAGGATGTATCGAATAAAATCAACAAATTGATACATAGATACATTTACATAACTCACTCACTCTCTCTCTCTCTCTCTCTCTCTCTCTCTCTCTCTCTCTCTCTCTCTCTCTCTCTCTCTCTCTCTCTCTCTCTCTCTCTCTCTCTCTCTCTCTCTCAAGTCTACTTATAATTGTCAACTTATAATAATTACAGTATCTTTAATTAATGTTGAATTGTATTTAACAATAATGTCACCAATAACTGACATAACTTTGTACATATTCATGATGTTTTTTTTACATTTATGTCTCACTGAAGATGGGTGAAGTCAACCCGAAACGTTTGATTTCTGCTATTAAATTGAAGTTCATCGCTTATTTGTTCCACCTTGCGAAATGTTTTTTTTCTGGCAACGTTGGTGTTCAGATTTATTATATAAGTATATATACACATGTAATGTATATATAAATATATATTCATACACATATTTACCTACACACTGCTGTATTATAAGTTGGAAAAGTATATATAAGACCCGATACCTTCACAGCACAATTAGTTCCACCTCGTACATCTTAAAGCTCATCCTTTCGTGCACGCAGGTATCGTAGGCCACCGACCTCGATCGCGCATCCTCCGAGGACTCCTGCGTCAAAACCAAAACAAGGCAGAGGACTCGACCGACCCACGTGCGGGCGGCTGCTCACCAGGTATTTCCATTGTTGGGCTTTATTTTTTTACTTCAGCTGTTGAAATACTTGACCATTGGAATCCGGAGTAGGTAACATGCCGTCTGTGGAAAAGACTGTATGTTATATTTACATTAAAAGCGTAGCCGACAGTCCCATCAGGTAGTGCTGGTAAAGTATTGAAATTAAATGCATTTCTTGGGAAAAGATCACTGCAAATTGAAGTAATAAATTCTGAAGGAGTCTATATAACATCCATCAGGAATTCAATGAAACTATTCCATAGAAATAGCATTTTTGCATCTTGATATCATGGTTGAACTAGCTAATTTGGTAAATTTCCAGCAGATTACAATCAGGGTTACATTTTTAAAAAAGTTACGGAATGATTACCTTGACATAGACTAAGACACGTTTCATCTGTGGCATAAGGTGCGCAAACCGAAAATAAAGGAGATATATGAATCTAAATTCTTCGCCATGTTGACATTGTGAATGTAAGCAAAATTATGACCATGTATTTATGGCAGGCACAAGCATACAACTGCCATGTGGGATAAGTTTTCTAAGTCTGTCAGACACTCTCTCCTGCCCGCTGTAGGGAAAATACGTAATGAAACTCCATTTTACAAAATGGAATGTTGTATACGAAATGGAACATGATATTACGTAATTTACCAAATGATGGACGGTACATGCACAAATAACCTTTGGTATGTCTCAGTTGTGTTCATATGTTCAACTTAAGTGTTGCAGGTATCAGTGTATGGAAACCAAATTGAGAAAACATGTCAACAAGGTTCTGTACTGCCTACTGGCCGACATAGCTGAAGTGCTGCCATCTGGCCGTGGGCCCATCTATTATCAGCCATACTTTGAAATCTCTGGCAAAATTACAATTAATCCTCTCTGGGTATTTGGATATGGTTCAAGATTGGACGCCTGCATGTGTATCTGAAGGTTTGCACACAAAAAAACGACCTCTTTTCATTCCATTTAGTATATGGCATTCCATTTTGCGAAATGAAATTACGTTACGTGTTTTCCCCAGACCCCTCCTGCCATGAATACATAGAGGATTCTTGGGGTTGGGGGTGCAATTTCCCTGGTACCTTTCATACCTTCCCCTGCTATCAGAGCCAAGAATGTGGGGGATGGGGGGGCTTCTGCACAACAGTGCCTATATATTTGCAATGCAGACGGTGAGAGGAATCCAATGATACTGAAATTGTCGCGATCATTTGAGACATATTAGAAAAAATTACCCACAAATGTTTAAAATACTATGACTGCTTAACTCATACTTGTGATCTGTCAACTAGTTCATGTATTACTACCTGCTTGTGAAGACAATTATTTTGTTAATTTCAACATCTGATTTTCCTAATGCATGTATTTTATGCATTCCTTTATTGATGATAATTTTTTTTTACGTCTTTTGATAGTTTTATGCTATTCTTTACAAAAACCTAATGTGCATTTGTGCTTTCCATTGGGACTTTCAAGACCTCACGATCGCCACTCCTTGACAAAACACCAGTGAGAAATGTTTTGTATCAGTGCTGTGTTGACTCTTGAGTCCTTTTTTAAAACAGCATAGTGAATATGCATAATAAATAGACCTTAATAACTGTCACAGCATTTAAAGTGCCCCAAATTGCTGAAAAAAAATTATTAGAAACCAAGACATCCAGAAAATAGACAGAAGCAAAGGAAAGTTTGGTGTCTCGAAGATATAACAGTGTTTGGTTTATTCCGTAAGGTACATAACTGAGGTGAAGAGAATGTTTCCTGGGGTTTTGTCCCCCGTCAACCCTCCCCTTGGGCAGGCGGGCATGCCTAGTCACAGCAACTTAAATTGTTGAATAAAGTTTGTGACTTGGAATTAAGCTGCTTTACTGGTCAGGATGTATTAGTGTTGTGATTTTCTGTAGATTTTACCAAAAGATGGGTTGGGTTCCTAATATGTATTTTTTTTTTTTTTCAAGTTGGTGCATCAGTCCACAGACTTTCAAAGATGGTGGACACTGTAGAATTTCATTAGCCAATTTTTAGCAATATTTGTGCTGGTTTTCTGCATATTTGCTCTTTATTATTCTTATTTCAAAGTACAGCTCTGTATAGTAAGGAGTCATTCATGATTTTCAGTGTTTTCAAAAGTGTACTGAATGTACTCTCTATTCCCCTGCCCTTATGAAGAGTACATTCAGGTACTTTGGCTTTTAAAAGATATACTTAATGACATTGAAAAGAAGTGAATAATAATACTGTAGCAATCATTGATGTATTTTATGTGGAATCTGTTGTTCTATGCAAGTTTGTATTTGGGATTAACATCACAATTATTGAATTTTATTAATTTTACCTTGTGAAGTATCGACTGTTGGCTTATTAATGCAGAAACAGGAGGTTAATTTTCCATATTTTTTTCTTTGGTGAGCACCACAGATCAATGGTTCCCAATCTTTTTTTTGCATAGTCTGTGCTTTTACATAGTGCACCTGTCCTAATATCCTTCTTCATGTGGATAAGTTTGTTTGTCAGCATCACTATTAATATGTAAAAAAATACATATGTATGTTAATATTGTTAATTTATTTATATATTTTTCAGGAACAATGGGGAAAAATGCTATAAATACCCAGAAAAAGAAACTAGCGAAAGCCCAGAAGAAAAAGGCAGCCAAACCAAGTTTAGAAACCCTTTCCACAGAAGAACTACTAGCCAAAGCACAGGAGTACATTGACTGTTTCCAGTATGAAAATGCCCAAAAGTATTGCCAAGAAGCTCTTAAAAGAGAACCTGACTATATCCCCGCTTTAGAAACCTCTGCCACTCTTTGTCTTGAGACTGGAAATCTGGATGGCGCAAAACACTGCCTTGGGCGTGCCATCACACTCCAACCAGATGAAGGCTATTCAAAGTATTTATCCATGGCACAGCTCATGGAAGGTAATGAGTCACTACAGTGCTATCAGAAAGGAATAGAAATTTTGGCTGAAACTATTGCTCTGGCACAGAAGTCTGCGGATAACAAAAGTAAAGACACAAATGACGCAGAAAACATGGGCACCGAAAATGGAACTACAAATGAGGAGATGTTACCTGATGGAGCCAAAGCAGAATTGGATGAACAACCTGAAGACTCAAAAGAAGGGAAAGCTGCTCTGATACGCAAAATTTCAACGGCGTGTTGTTCAGTGGCTGAATTATATATGACCGATCTGTGTGATGAGGAAGAAGCGGAGAATCAGTGTCTTGCATACATAAACAAGGCCATAGAAACAGACCCCAGCAATCCAGAGGCTTTCCAGTTTATGGTACAGTATTATGTTTGTGCATGAACATACTTACGATTCTATATGCAGATAATGTTTATTACATTGAAATCACACATTATTATTAGGTGTTAATTGTATTAAGTTGTTAGTGGTATTATCTGATAACAAATTCATTAGCTACTCTCCTGTTGCAATTGTTTTTAAATGCTTTTATATTTCATAATTATCATTTGTTATTTATCTTTTATATTTGTGTATAAGAGTATATATGTTTGCAAACATGAGTAAACGTTTGTGCATTTTATTGATTAAGTATAATGAAACATGTCTAAGTAAGAAGAGCCTAATCAAAGGATTTAATATTTTATAGACTAAACACACACACACACACACACTCACACTCACACTCACACTCACACTCACACACACCACACACACACACACACACACACACACACACACACACACACACACACACACACACACACACACCACACACACACACACACACACACACACAACACACACACACACACACACACCACACACGCACACCACACACCACACACCACACACACACACCACACCACACACCACACGCACACACACACGCAAACACACAAAACACCAAACACACAAACACACAAACACAAACACACAACACACACAACACACACACACACACACACACACACACACACACACACACACACACACACACACACACACACACACACAACACACACACACACACACACACACACACACACACACAGATATGCACATATTCATTCATGCAGCCATATCCCCTTCTGTCTATAGTAATCCAAAGCATTAAAATTGTTGCAGGCCAGTTATCAGTTGGTAAGACAGCAGCCGGATGAAGCCAGGACATTTATAAAGAAGTCAATAGATCTTTGGCTACCCAAGTATAAAGAGATTCACGAAGGGACGGCAGAAGCAGGATCCTTTGACCCAATTGATGTTTGTCCACTATCATACCCAACGAGACTGAGTGCTGCTAGAACTCTGATTGAAGTCCAAGAATACGACATTGCTGTAGAAGTCCTGGAAGGGTTGTCAGAGGAAGATGATGAGGTAAGATGTAACTTTTTTTTAATTGTGTCTAGATTAAACTAAATAAAGTAAATATTTGCAGTGTAAAGTTTAGAAAAGTTTACTATGAATTTTTTCTGTGTTGGCCTGTGTTTCTTTACTGCCAGCATGCATAAGTCTAGAGGCTGCATGATGATGATAAGGATGAGAAATACTTCAGTGTGATGAATTCTTATTGTTAGTAGTGTCCATAAAGCCTTTGTAAAATTCACCTGCCAAGAGTCCAAAATGTATTTCATGCATAGATGCTGTCAGAATATTTTTCATATATATATATATATATATATATATATATATATATATATATATATATATATATATTATATATATATATATGTGTGTGTGTGTGTGTGTGTGTGTGTGTGTGTGTGTGTGTGTGTGTGTGTGTGTGTGTGTGTGTGTGTGTGTGTGTGTGTGTAAAATATGTGATTGTGTGTGTGTGTGTGTAGATATATACATTATGTATGTAAATATGTATATTGTGTATATGTATATATATATTATGTAGATTGATAGAGATGTATAAGTTAAAATATTATAATTTCAAGTGTAATGTGATGTGTTCTGTTTACCAGTTTACTAAATTATATATTTTATTTGATCTGTAGATTGTTGACACCTGGTACTTGCTGGGATGGCTGAATTACCTTCAGGGAGAAGATCACAAAGATTCCGCAAGACTCTATTTCCACCGGGCTAAACAGGTGAATACACCATAAATAACATTAGCAGTAGAGTCTGTCCTCCCCCCCCATAAGCAGAAGGGAAGTGACTGGGAAAAAATGAGAAATAACAGGGGTGAAGGAAAGAGCAATCTGAATAGAAATTTAGAGACAACAAAGTTAAGAGGTAAGGAAGAATGAAACAAGGGAGAGCAAAAGGCTTGGAGGCAGTATGAAAAAAGAGTAGAAGATACCTGTAAGCTTGGATATAAAAGAAGGGAAGAATTTTGTAGCAATGATAGAGTAAAACATTAAAAGGGATAAAAAATTGATTTATTCTGTTGGGGAGGCATTAATTAAAGTGAGGAAGGGAGAGCTAGAGTATTACCCCCATGTATATGTATCCATAATCTTATTTGTAGATAAAGAAGGTTAGAAGGCAGATATGAAGCAGTTAGAAAAAATATAATAGTATACCCTCTCAAGATGTGATTGCAATTCAATGTATCAAAGGTGTATTAAATGATTGTCAAATATTTTGCTGAAAGTCAAAGTTTAATGTCATGGAACTATTTACAGTGAAATTAGACAAAGTTGAGAATCATGATTATGTCATATAATGGTCATGTAATTGGTGTATATATCTGTGGATTAGGTCTAATCTTTTTCTTTTTTTCCAAGGTTCATGTAATAGCTCCTTCTGAAGATAACCAACTAATTGAACATTTGGAGGAGTTAATACAAGAGTTGGGACCTCTATCTGAAGAGGATCTTGAAGAGGAAGCTGTAGATGAAGAAGACGTAGAAAACGAGCTACAGAGAGAATCTGATGAAGAATCTAATGAAGAGGAAATGGACACAAGCTAAATAGGAATATGATTTAAAGAATCTTCTTTTCTTTTATGTGGATATATATGGTATTTTTTCATTATGGCTTTATTTAGACTGGCTGCTTTGTTTGAAAATCTGAAAACTTCATATTTTGTTAAGAATGTAGTCACATTAAATTATTATATTGTTGAATATAAAGAGTGAAAAATTGTGCTAAATACTTTATATTGAATGTTATAATACTCTCTAATAATAAAGAAGTTTTGAAGTTTGAATTTCTTTTTACTTTTTATTATTTGATATTCATACAGTATAATATATAAACTCTTCAGCTTCCATATGTTACCATAAAATCTGCAGTTCTGAAATATACACTTGTAGCTTAAAGAAGTTTGTATCATCATATACTATCGTTTCTAAATAATAATTTGTTATTCTAAGCACTGCATCTTATCTGTCTATATGCAATAAAGTCTGATTCACACTATTCATCGCAACACATCACCATTACATCAGAATTTTTCCAATGTATTCAAATGGACCTCTTCACGCCAAACGGTTCATCTCCGTAATGTCACCGTCACATCACAGCACTCTCAAACCACGGATTCATTTCAAGAATATTTTGACGCGACGTCCTCCTCCCCAATAACTTGCTTCTTGTTGTTGTTAGGGGGGGGGGGAGGCTTAAGAGATGGAGACTAAAGCCTTAGGTAAGGGATCACCCCTACCTTGGAGCTAAGCCCATGCTTCAACTAATTTTCTCTGCCTTTCCTTTTCCTTCTCTTCTTCATCCCCTTCTTCTGTCCAGAAAGGATGAAAGGCTGGCTTTATGTCAGTCCTGAATGGCCTTTGTACATCGTTTGCTCTTCCCTGTTTTACCTTTTCACTACCATACTAACCTAAAATGCTCTACAACCTTTGACACGTAACATATTTTCTCCTAATTGTAAACTCATTTTAACCTTCTTGCCATAATGCTTTTTCATAGTGCTGTATGATCTATGATGTCTGGCACATGTATTTGTTTTGACCATTAACCATTCTAGGAATCCATAAACATTGCCTTATAAACCAAAAAACTTCCTTACCTGGAGGCTTCGCCTCCCAAACCTCACTCTTATCGTTATATTTGGCATATGCCATCATGACCTTAGTGGTTGCTATAGCAGAAATATTTCAATAAATAAAGTAAATTGATGTGACGTGATGCACTGATAGTATGAGCAACACATCTTCAAAGGTTAGTCTCTGATCATTGATGATAAATATGAATTGAATTTGTTAAGCAATATTAGACTAAAAATGCTGATACAGTACCTTTGAAAAAGGACCAAGCTATGTGTTTTCACATCCCTGACGTTACTGTATGCCATATCTGGCAACATGCTGTTCCTTTAACTTTGTACAGCCAACTCAGAGTATACAGGCATTTCATTTATTTGTTGATAAAGCTGAAATCCACACCCTGAAATTGACATGTGTATGAGATATTTCTGTTTGTTCTCTGGTCAGTCCTTTCCTGCTTCTCTGTTGCAGTTAAATCCAATGCATTTGGGATTTTTGGAGATCTTAGAAATCCCAACAAGTAGTTTCTGAACAGTTCTTAAGTTCTAAACATTTAGGAACAATACTATGGTTCATATACTTCATCTTGTAACTTTACCAATAAATAGAACACTGAGTTTGTCTACACACAAGCGCTTTAAATAATATATGCAATATTACTGATGGGAATGCAAAGCTCCTGCAAAAGTGGATAATGCCCCCCAAGCTCCACCCCAAACTAATACCATGCATATCTAATTACAGTGAGTAAACATTTTTTATTATCATTATTATTTTTTTTTTTTTTTTTTTTGTAAGTTGTCTGTTTTTTTCAACTGATTTAGGACAATTTTGCATCGCTGACTCCGAAAATGACATCTGTTGACTTTCTTTTAAACCAGATTTTCTTAATAAATCGATTAGATTTTTGTGATATCATCAGTTGACTTTTGTTAATATTTCTCATCTGAAATAGGTTTTTAAGAGAAAAAATCGTTTTCTAATAGTTAACTAATTAAACGTTCCAAACTTCGCTTATAGTAGTAGACACTGATAAAAGTAAGTATATGTTAACTGAATGTTACGTCATCATTGTTCAAAATTCAGGGCATTATACCTCTGGAATGCTTAGCGGCAGGGATGTCTCTCTTAAAGAGTCCAACAGTAATCAGCCATCATGACTGCATGGCAGCGTCCCTGATACCTGGTCTCCATCTCTTTCATGACCAGGTGGAATCTCTGCCCCTGCTCGTCGCTCACTGATCTCAGATTTTCAGGAAATCGATCCAAATTTGAAAGTAAAAAATGCATTTTGATGCTCATGTTGCATCCAAGGTTTCTGAAAGTAGTAATCATATTGGTGACGTTCGACGTAGTTCCTGGCCTTGTTGTTGCCAAGAACGTTCTTCACGACCAGAATAAAAACCTTCCACGCTTCCAGTTCCACTTCGTTCATTGAGTTTTCCAAATCAGGATCTCTGATGAGCTGATGGATTTGAGGACCGTCAAAGATGCCAGCTTTCATCTTTTCTATGGTCAATTCTAGAAAAGCCTAACACAAGTAAGTGAAGCATCCCACCATCTTTGTCAATTGCTTTATCAAGCCGAGCTTGATGTTCGTTTATTTCAAGAAGTGAAAAGAATATATAAACTTTAAGAGAGAGAGAGAGAGAGAGACAGACAGACAGACAGAGAGGATTAACTAAGTCGGATATTCCTTAATCCCAGGATAATCCATAAACTCCAGACCTATATTAGAGGCCGGTTTTTGAGGATTTGCAGGCTTATCCCCACAACCTTCCGAATGTTAGAGTATTTCATTCATTTCTTACAGGTAAGGAATCACAGGGTTGGCGCCCCCAGGTTGAGAATTCTGATGTAAAGGTAAAATACTCGTACATATATACCAAAACGTAAAAAAGGAAAGAAAAAAAAATATATAAACATACACACGTGTGTGGGTGTGGGTGTGGGTGTGGGGTGCGTGCGGCGGTGCATGCGTGCGTGCGTCCGTGCGTGTGTGTGTGTGTGCAGTAATCGTGCAGTTGCATCCACGACACGATGGTCGGGGAAAGGTTAAATTGTGTTTTGTTGCCACGCCGCATGTGGTATGGGCGTGGCAAGTCACTCTGAAGTTACAATGTTTATTCTGTGAATTATCTGCAATAACAACAGCACCGGTCGTGCTAGAAGCCTATTGATTATGTCCAAAAGCTACTCGAGGAGGCTCTTGATGGCCATCCGATCAATCGCCAGATACATCCGGAGAGAGAGACATACAACGGCCCGGTCTGCTTTGCATTCTGTTCGAATTATGTTGCAGAAATTATTTTCATCAGCGTCACGCCTCCGGCTCTTGTTGCTCGCCAGCCAGGCTATAGGCCTCTTCCCCTTCGCTTGGTCGTCTCATGAACCAGATGCAGTGCAGTTCAGCATACCTTTGTTCTTGTGGTCCCTTGCACTACATGTTGTACAAATGATACAGCTTTTTATTTTGCCCATATCATTCTCGTCTTCTTTATCTAACACTGTTGCTTCTACTGCTATCTTATTATCATATTTAACCTTATTCCTTGGTTGTTTCTTGAGTCATTTGGTTCAGTTTTGCAAAGGCTCCACCCTCGCAGACCTGTTGCCGACGCTGACACTGAAGCATCGGAACACCTCTAGAAAAATCTCGGTTTCCAGCAGCCTCGGCCAGGTGGCCTTCGCCATAGTAACATTGGCGAGCTGTATAATTTGTGTGAAAAATATGATAATAGTCCCTGATGAAAACACAAAAATTATGTGTTTTGTCACCTTTTTAACTTTACTGAGAAATGCGCTCATCGTGCTACTTTATGGGGAAATTTTGATGGTTCTTGCTGATGAACTTGAATGGAACACCGAAGTGCATGCAAAGCAGCTGTCGTTAAGCTCAAGTTCTGACGTAGCTGTCGTTTTGCCAAACCAGATTCTGGAACAGCAACTTGTTTGTCTACAGAGGCTTGAGCGTCAAATCAGAGATGTGAGTAGATAGTGCAGCTACAGCGTCATTTCTGCTTTTCGAATAGCTATTGCAAAGAGAAGAATGATCCGCTCAAAAATCGTTATGTTTTGGTCTTATTATTATAAGTCTGTATAGTTATAGAAAATGTGTATTGCTCCTTGTCAAGCACTTGCCCTGTTTCTTAGTTATCATTATCCCTCAAACTCCTTAGCTGTTACGGATTATTGTTGTCATCTTTGGTGTGTTAATTGCTCTCCGTCCAGTACGAATAATGCTCTACATTATTCGTACTGAATATTTCAATGAAGATTTCCTTAATGAAAATACATTAACTTGAGCCTTGCACTGAAAAAATGTATTATGTAAAAAGTGCCAGACAAAGTAGTTACCAGTGGTATGACTCCTACATAGCATTCAGTTAGTCCTTGTGCCCTGTAAAACCTTTTAGATTAATAATGCATCTGAAGTCTCCTTGTTTGGCATTTGGTAAACAACTGAACATGAGATCTTCGAATAAGAACGACGCAATCACTTCGCAAGTCAAAATTACATTGTTCTACCTAAAATCCCACCGGATATGACTGTGCATAGGCTATTATATGTAACTAGAATTGTAATTAACGCCAACTTTCTCTTTTTACCAGATGGAAGTACGGCGTGACAGACTCATGGATTACATCTCGATTCCTGCTTCTCTCATTGTTTGCTCTATGATCATGTACGACATTTCGGTCGTGTATATCATGATCGAAGATATAAATTCCAACGCGACGCGCCTTTACGAAAATGCTGTGTATTTTCTTCAGGGAAACATGATCGTCGTTCTTCTCTGTGCGGTGTCACAAACCTTCTGCAATAAGGTAGATGGTACAATGTGTGACTGCAACCGTGTTTTATTGCTTCATATTTGATTTTTGTAATTTTCTCCAAACCAAATGCAAAACTTTCTTACTATCAGGTGCGTTCTGCGGTAGGGGTGCTGAAGGACGTCAGGTGTCAATTGCTACACGAACCTCTTAAGCTTCAGGTAAATGATTGTTCCTTACTGTTTCAGTTCTGCCGAATACAAGGACCGTGACCTGTGTCCGGCTCACTCCCTCAGAGTGAAGGGAACCATCTTTAGCTATCTAGGGAGGGCAGTGATAGTCATTTGAGGTAAATAGGTTTCTAATATGCTTTTAAAGTCTTAAAGTCTTAAAGCAAGAGCAACTGGGGAAATGAGATCAAGAGGAATAAGAAGTTTGCTATTACAAATGAAAAAGAGAGAGTCTCTTGGGCCTTTTAGTCAAAGGATTAGGGACACTAAAAATATATGGTTCGATTACAGAGCCCCGAGACGCCACTAGAAGTGAAACCGTCAGAGTAGAGATGCCGCGAGCAGTAAACTTCGGCAATAAAGCTCTTTGCAAGATACTAACAAAAGCTTTGAAAATATTCAGGACAATAAGATTTTCTATAGTTCCTGAAGGAGGTAAACAAATGGTTGTGATACAGAACAGGTCATCAGTGGACCTCGCTTAGGGTAAATCATATGGGTGATCTGAAAGAAGAGAATTCACATGAAGATATCTTAGATGCCCAGCAAGGGGACTATCAAGTGCATTGACAACAACGGAAGATAAGATAATATATCGATTAGCAGACACCACTTTTTTAGTGCAAGCTGAACAAACATTTACGTTTAAGAAGAGGAAATATTAATGGTGAAAATGTGAGGCAGTATTCTCTAAGGTTTAACGTTAGCTGTTAGAGAATACTGGCTCGAGAGACCAGACAGAATTGGCAGGGTTGCGGTCTTGCCTGAATGGCTGTGACAAAAGTATGGTCAAACAATGTAGAAAAGGTATGAATGAGACTGGATATCTTCACAATACAAGAGATGTATTTGGCCGGTTTCGATTACGTCTTCATCAGAAATACATGTATTTCTGATGAAGACGTAATCGAAACCGGTCAAATACATCTCTTGTATTGTGAAGATACCCAGTCTCATTCATACCTTTTCTACATTTGTCAACATGGATACGTTTCATGGTCAAACAAGTAATTAGACGTAGAGCTATGGCAGTGAGGTAGATGTAGACATCCTTCAGGGTAATGTCGCTTATGGAATTATTTCTCATCATCCAAATCAGTACCGTATTCGCCGATTTTCACGGCATTGTGGACTGAACATTCCTTCGTTAATTTCGCTTCCCTCCTTCGCAGGTTCAGTACCTGATCTCTCTGCTTAAGGATTCCGAGGTCATCGACGCCGGAGGATGGTACACGCTCGGCTACGGCACTCTCGTCTCGGTACGTCCATCAGGAATGCACATTCACAAATCAGTATGTGAAAATACCTGCATATTCCCCATTTACATTCTAAATAGGAAATGTTACTATACATGACACTATCCAATTTATTCTTATGTGAGTCACCTCTCCGGCAACAGGCAGGTAGCTTTGTGGCCACGTACGTCGTTGTACTCCTGCAGGTCGGCGGAAACTCACGCACAGCTGCGCCTTAAGAGCTGACTCGGGACTGCCACTTCGATCCCCTGTGAAAACGCCACTCCATTCCACATCATGTGAAATGCACGAGCACTGCGGACCTTCGGCGCACAACCAGCAGGCCCCGATAGAGGAATGCGTCTGTATATCATCAAAGAGCAAAGAGGATGTGAAGGAACTATGACTATGTTTGGGAATATGGCTTAATATTAATGTGTATCAGTAATACTTGTGGTTCCCAGACTAGTCAGGCACTTGGAATTAAAGCTTTGCACTGTCAACTCTACACCGCTTGTGATGTTTATTATAGAGAGCAAAGTTGATATAAAAAGTTGAATTAAAAAAAAATCTCAACGCTCTATGCATTTTGCAACAAAAGTATGAAAATATTATATATATTATATATTATATATATATATATATATATATATATATATATACATATATATATACGTATATGTATATACAGTACATACGTATGTAAGTGTATCTATCTATATTTTTACCTATTTATCTCTCTCTCTAAATACATATCTGTGTATGTGTGCGCGCGCATACATGCGTGTGTGTGTATATATATATATATATATATATATATATATATATATATATATATATATATATATATATATATGTAGTGTGTGTGTGGTGTGTGTGTGGAGAGAGAGTGAGAGAGGGACTGATTGATAGATAGACATAGAAAGAGATAGATAAGCCGGCGAACAGATAGAAGTGCAAATATTATTTCCTTTCCCTTCATTAACCATCTATTCACTGCGTCGAAAGTGCACTCCCCGGACCAAGAGCAATACAATCGCTCTTTTAAGAAATATAATTTTCTTTTGTCTTACTCACAATAAACACTAGTGCGATTAATCACAAAAATAAGCTTGTTAGGAAATTAATCTTATTTTAAGATATTTGTGATTTGTGGCATCTCTGTGCTTTGATAATGATCTGGCTTTTTTCAGGGTACTACGCCTCTGGTTGCTACAATAGTAATAGCAAGAGCAAGGTCTATAAGTACTTACATAGACCTTGATCAAGAGCGCACTTGACATGGGAACGCTTTCTGGGAATCGATTCCTTGCCAATCAACAGAAAAAGCCATGGAGCATTATCGCAAATATTTGCTATCTGGTATTAAGATAATGACGCAAAGATGGATATGTCATGTTCATATTTGCTGATCAACAATTCCGCTTCCTTTATTCCTTCCTTCCTTTATTCATTCATCTGATAATTCTGTTTGTTGATAATTTACAAGATGTAGTAATGTGTAATATTTCAAACGCATATGAGAATAAAGCGTATAAAACTCTAATAAACCTGAAAGTACAAAGTCTAAGATAACTTTACGCCTGTTGAAATGAGTTACGTCATTTTCAGTGAGTACGCTGTGCAAATAGCGCCATTAATTAAGGTGAAATGGGGCTTGGGGAGCAGTGTTCCCATGACCTGCCTTGCCCCAATTTGAGATCCTTCCAACTTTCCTTACAAGCGCTGTTGGGGGCACGCGCTGACCTACCATCAGGATTCGATTCAGGACATGAAGAATCATCCCAATTCATGATTCGTCTCGAGTCGCCACACCAGATCCTATGGAAGCGTTTACACCAAGCGAATCTTGTAAGCTCAAACAATGGCGCGTCATGTCGAGCGTGTGTGTGTGTACACATACACGTATATGCAAGAGTGTGTGTGTGTGTGTGTGTGTGTGTGTGTGTGTGTGTGTGTGTGTGTGTGTGTGTGTGTGTGTGTGTGTGTGTAGATAGATAGATAGATAGATATCATTTCCAATACAAATGATAAAATTACTTCGGTACCGCCGCAATCAGCTGAGGTTTTGGATTTTGAGCAAACCCTGAGAAAAAAACAATTGTGATTTACCTATCCGTATTTTGAGCAGCATGACTTAACGGTTTTAAAGCACGTGGGGTGGACTGAATTCATTGCTCAGTTGAATGTGGAGCTACAATGGTCATAGAAACAATTTTAACCAATAACTTTTTATTCTATAAACAAATGATAATAAACAGATGGCATATCACAATGCAAAACTTTGCAATAAACATCAAAGGAAAAAGAAGGAAAACTCTGTTACTAATTTAATTCAGATCTAAGATAAACTTTAAATTTACACCCTACCTTTGCCTACTATTTCAAAATCAATAATCATTACTAAAGACATAAAAAACAAACATGAGGTGGGATCGAGACACACCTTTACTCCCTGATATTTTCCGTTATTTACTGTTATCAGCCGTTACTT
>NW_020870026.1:935462-937962 GCF_003789085.1 Penaeus vannamei
TCACTTTGTGACTTTCCTTTGTGATGCTGTATCAAAAGTGTATATCAAGACCCGTGTAGAAGGTAAAGTGTAGATTGTGACTTCAAGGCCGTGGCATTCACAGTTTTGAGAAAAAAATCCACACACACACACATATATATGTTGTGTGTGTTTGTGTCACTTACATTTATCTTATCTTTGAAAACAAAGCGGTTAACTGATACTGCTATAGCAATCAGCGTACTTATTATAGAGCGTTGCATTGCTGGCCACCACCTTCAGGTACTCGGCCAAGGCCTTGGGAGAAGGGAAGTCCAGGGCGTTGATGTAGGACCTGGGCGGGGCGATGGCCGCGTAGTTCCCGCCTCCGAACACCACCGGAATGACGTCCAGCTGCAGCGCCAGGAAGAACTTCTCTGACACGTAATCTTGGCCTGTTGGGAATATTATACACGTGTTGGATATAGAATAAAATATTGGGCGTGTATCCTTATAACGTATATCTAGCAAACGTGTGGGTACAAGCTTACATATAGCGTTCTCCAGAGCAAAATAGAACATGTACTGCCCGATCTCTGCGTTGCATTTGTCCTGGTCGAAACTGCCGAGAGTCTTGATGGATATGTTCTTCCCGCATTTCTTGTGTCCGCAGCGGCCGAAAACGTCCACTTTCATGTGTCTGGTGAAGCGAGATGAAGAACTCACTTAAGAGAGAGAGAGAGAGAGAGAGAGAGAGAGAGAGAGAGAGAGAGAGAGAGAGAGAGAGAGAGAGAGAGGGAGACGAGAGAGAGATATAATGCATTGTGTTGACTCGACGATAAAACTCGAAGATTCTTGCAATTTATGAAAGCCCGTCAGATGAGAAGAGACCTTTACCTGACCAGTTCCTTGACGAACCACTCCCTCCGCCCTGGAGTGCCGCAGTGGCTCACCATCCACGCTGCCAGCTTGGACGGGTTCTTGCTCGACCAGTAGTCTTTACCTGAATTATAATATATTCATCGTTATACACACCATTCATTCAGTTCTTGTAAAATGGCCGAGCACTCAGAGCCAGCTTTCTGAACTCTCGAACATGTTGTTCAGTGTGCTTTTTTGCTTTCCTTTGGCATGCTATAAGATCACCGCATAAGGCGCTTGTTCCTGCTCAGCCAATCCCACGAGTGAAGCAGTCACTTATTTCCTGCTGCCACTTACTTCACATTAAATTAGAGCCACAACTGTTCGCCTTAATGAACCTGTGATATGGGATCTCTCTTCATTGCTACCAACTTCGTTTATGTGGATTTCGATTTTTCTATTTGTTTAATCGTCCTGCTATATCATTTATTTATGCCTATTTTTAGCTACGTATGTGAAATATATGACAGAACTGTATAAAAGCACATTACGAAGCCTGGTCAACTGATATGGCCAAATACCATTCTTTTGAAATAAACTCCCAGCTATTCAAATGCTAATTGCATTAATGCCATATATATTTAACCATATATATAAATTAACTCCATTTATTCAAATGCTAATTGCATTAATGTCATATTTTCATGAAAGACAGAGAATGAAAAGGCAGAAACATAATCACTAGTGAGCGTGGAGTTGTCCGACGACCTGGGTGTGACTCGCCCGTACGGAACCACGACGTCGGAGTCCAGGCGGTACGTCATGGTCCAGTTGAAGACGCCTCCGAGTCGCGTCAGGTTCACGTGCTGGTCGTCCACCATTGCTGGAGAAAGGTCAGGCTGGCAGGGAAACTCTAGGCTTCATGGCTGTAGCTAATTTCATATATATAGATATATGTGCAGACGGATAGGCACGTAGATAGATGAATAGATAGATAGATAGGTAAGTAAACAGATACAAATAGAGAGGGAAGCGTGTGTATACCTACGGGTATACAGAGGCAGATCTAGATATTGAAGATACAGTGTCTATACATTCATATAGACACACATACAGACAAGTAACCAAAGTACAGGAAACTGGTAAGCAGATTGAAAGCAATTTGTCAAGCAGCCAATCTCAAAGAGGCAAAGAAGATACATATGCCGATGTACCGAAAAATGTTAGAAAAAGACAAAAAAAAAAATCACAAAGGAAGAAATAAACAGATTGTAAAGACAAAGAAATATGAATTTAACTCAATTTTGCTAATTCGGCAGAAGTAAACAAGGACAGTCATATAAAGACACAAAGAAATGTTCGTATAAGATGGAAGCTACTGCAGAAAAAATAGAAGTTAGAGAGTAAATTTGAACAAAGGACCAAGGAAGACAATAACGTTTTTCATTCGCGGGGTGAGGGGCGTCCAAGCAAAACAAGTCTATTATCAGAACCATAATTAGAGACAGCCAAACATTAACCATGCAACCAACAGGAATACCGAAAGATTGTACAGAAATAGTTTATACCAATATAGATGGTTTATCCCTTAAGTTACTAGACCTAGATACAAATTAAATAAATTATTGATATAAAGACTAAAATTGTTTATGCTAGAGAGGAGGAAATGCGTGAAATGAAA
>NW_020870026.1:940462-942962 GCF_003789085.1 Penaeus vannamei
ACGTAGTCCAAACCAGAATGCGTTTCGGCAGCTCGCAGTTCTGGCGCTGGAGGCTTCTGTCGGAACAATCAGAGAGGTATTTGACACGGCTAAGACCAGTCATTTCCGTTCCTCACCGCAAAGAAGCAGGTCTATAATACGGAAATGGAGATAAACAGTAAACAACACACTTTTTTACCTGACCTTCCCCGAGTCGTGTGTCCTGCGCAGGTTACAATACGGAAATGGAGATAAACAGTAAACCACACACTTTTTTACCTGACCTTCCCCGAGTCGTGTGTCCTGCGCAGGTCAAATGTCTTGATGAGCAGATTCACTGCCAGCAATGCAAGAGCGATTGCGATGGTCACTCTGCAGGACAGCGCGCGCAAACCTCGAAAGGGAGGAGCGCCTGAGCCGTTCGCCTGCGCGGTCATCTGTGGGAAAATGGACGCAGTTAAGAAGTCATTTTTCTCCAGCTGCAACGACGAAGAAAAGTGATGAAGATAAAGAATTTAGGAAGGGTATGAATGAGACTGGATATGGAATTTAAACGCGATAGTATGTTATAATGTTTCTACACACACTGAACCACTTGTAATCTATAGAATTTATAGTATGTTATAATGTTCCTACGAACCACTTGTAATCTACCACTGAACCACTTGTCCCTTGTTCCACACTTCTACACACACTGAACCACTTGTAATCTCACGATAGTATGTTATAATACTTCTACACACTTGTAATCTATGGATTTAAGCACGATAGTATATAATGTTCCTACACACACTGACCACTTTGTAATCCGATAGTATGTTATAATACTTCTATTGTAATCTATGGAATTTAAGCACGATAGTAGGTTATAATGTTCGAACACCTGACTACGTAATCACCGTAAACGATAGTATGGTAATCCACGATAGTAGTTATAATGTTCCTACACACACTGAACCACTTGCAATCTATAGAATTTAAGCATGATAGTATGTTATAATGTTTCTACACACACTGAGTAATCTATAGAATTTAAGCGCGATAGTATAATGTTTCTACATTATAACATACCACGTGTGATCTGTTATTCTAAACGGCGATCCAGAATTATGCATTTGCTCGTCTGTCTTATAAACCCGACATCTTTCTGTCCCGAGGTCTTTTATTCCTGTCAAAGTAAAAAAAAAAACATTTATGGAAAGGCCACAGAGTTTATTTGGTCTTTCATTACTGCAGATATCTCTTAGTGCCGTCACACAAGCACTTTTTCCGTCAATTTTTTTTTTACAGTTTTCTGAAATTATGCCCATTTTTGAGGGAATTGTCGATTCTCCAGTCAGACGATAATGGTCGTTTCCGTTTGAAAACCTTTCCGTCAATCTCTTTCAGCCAAGCATAGTCAAATCAAGAGCTATATTCGA
This sequence comes from Penaeus vannamei, assembly GCF_003789085.1. NCBI lineage: Eukaryota > Metazoa > Arthropoda > Malacostraca > Decapoda > Penaeidae > Penaeus > Penaeus vannamei. Next base: position 941,863 of record NW_020870026.1, read on the forward strand.
GAATGTTTGTCTTTATGTTAAATAAAAAGTGCTAGTGTGACACGGCCTTATTAGTCTAATCTGAGGAGTTTTACTTCAAGACAAACATCGTAGGTTTCCTTGCTTGTAAAATCGTTCGCAGTATATATATATGTATATATACTATGCATATTATATACCAAAGACATCAATTTTTAGTACCATATTTTTTCCGTATTTTATGTAATACACCGTTTGTGTCACACTAGCACTTTTTCCGTCAATGTTTTGACAATTTTATTTAACACAAATACAAACATTCTCGAATATAGCTCTTGATTTGACTTTGCTTGGCTGAAAAAGTTGACGGAAATTGATTTGACTTTGCTTGGCTGAAAAAGTTGACGGAAATTGATTTGACTTTGCTTAGCTGAAAAAGTTGACGGAAATTGATTTGACTTTGCTTAGCTGAAAAAGTTGATGGAAATTGATTTGACTTTGCTTAGCTGAAAAAGTTGACGGAAAGTGATTTGACTTTGCTTAGCTGAAAAAGTTGACGGAAATTGATTTGACTTTGCTTAGCTGAAAAAGTTGATGGAAATTGATTTGACTTTGCTTACTGAAAATTGATTGATTTGACTTTGCTTAGCTGAAAAAGTTGATGGAAATTGATTTGACTTTGCTTAGCTGAAAAAGTTGACGGAAATTGATTTGACTTTGCTTAGCTGAAAAAGTTGATGGAAATTGATTTGACTTTGCTTAAAAAGTTGATGAAATTGATTTGACTTTGCTTAGCTGAAAAAGTTGACGGAAATTGATTTGACTGACTTTTGCTTAGCTGAAAAAGTTGACGGAAATTGATTTGACTTTGCTTAGCTGAAAAAGTTGAGGGAAATTGATTTGACTTTGCTTAGCTGAAAAAGTTGATGGAAATTGATTTGACTTTGCTTAGCTGAAAAAGTTGACGGAAATTGATTGACTTTGCTTGGCTGAAAAAGTTGACGGAAATTGATTTTGACTTTGCTTGGCTGAAAAAGTTGACGGAATTGATTTGACTTTGCTTGGCTGAAAAAAGTTGACGGAAATTTGATTTGACTTTGCTTGCTGAAAAAGTTGATGGAAATTGATTTGACTTTGCTTAG
>NW_020870026.1:950462-957962 GCF_003789085.1 Penaeus vannamei
AAAATGGAATAGAATAGGATACGACATAGTTTAAGCTGCAGCGGCCTGATATTTAACGGTAAATGACAAAAATTTTCTTTATAAGTTTACACAAAATGATGATTGAGGGGGATATAGGGGGCGGGCCTCTCCTGTCCAGGAAATATATAGAAGCTAGGAAAGGTTAGGTTGGAGTTTTGGGGTCACAGAAGACTGGCTTTAGTCTCAGGGGGATCTCACTCTCGGTAACAAATACCAATATCAGTAATGAAAATAGATCATGACAAATGCCACACAGATAGTAAGGCCATGGTGACTGGGTGGGGTTCCAAGGGCAGAGCCCCAAATAGGGAAAAAAACGTGATAGGGTGGGGGTCTGACGATGAAGCCCCAAGGTTAGATTGATTTTTGGTTCATACAGCTATGTTTGAGGATACCTAGGCATGGTTGGAGTAATAGGGACGTTAGTCTGAGAGGGATGGTTGTCACTTTGTGAACAGTATTTCCCTTATATCATATGCAATGGAAAACCTCAATAGATTCTTGCATATTATAGTTATTGAAATAATGAATAGTAATTGCAAGTTTGGATGGCTGTGTGAAATACCATTTGCACTAAATTAGTACATCTGTACCATAAAGATTAATTAGCTTATTAACCCATCAATGATGGGTGCCTCACTGATAAGACAGTAGACAGTAAAATGGACAGTAGCTGGAATCTCAAGTAATTTTTTTAGTTTCACACAGCCATCCAATCTTGCAGTTATTCCTTGATTCACTTATTCCATACCCTCACCCCAGTAGCCATATTTCCCTATCAGGGATTTGGTCTCTGCATAACATATAGCACAACCTATTTCCTTCATTTCTGACATTATTCTTTGCCTGTGCAGATTATTTCATGTAAGTGGCTATAGATACTCTTTTATGACAGTGAAATTAGGTTTTCCGTGTCTTAGTCACTTGTAAATCGATGTCAAAGCATGACATATTGCACAACTTTTTTATCACTTTTATGAAGCTGAAACTGTACGGTGTGTCACATATGAGAGACGTGTTCTCAGCTTATGCTCCACTTGGGTCACCTGCCTTGGGTTCCTCACATTTAGATCTCCGGCAGTTGACACTGCAATAGCTACCACCCAGAAATTAAAGACGTTTCTCACTTGGAAGTGCCATAGAGTAAATTTATAGTTGTTTGATTGGCAGCCACATTGATGTAGGACTTTACATTGTGAATGTAAACCATCTGTCACAGATCTTAGCAAATTTTGGATTGAACACTGCCAAAACAATTGTTCAAAAAGAATTACAAAAAAAAAGTCGAGCTCCAAAAATAAATAGGCAAAGTTTCCTTCTGCAGATCATTCATGCCTTTGCACAGTTATATCCGAGTCCCATCCATTTTTATTAACGCAGTTTTCCACAATTTACATTATGCCTGTTGTTGGGTTGGTAGCTTTTGCATCATTATATATTATTATAATGCTTGTGTATCTGTTATATTATATGCTTTTGTATATGTTAGCATTTTGTAGAATGAGCTCCCAACTCAACATTTTTTCACACAGTTGATATATTATATTTAAGCAGGTTGTAATCAACATTTTAGGTGGAAGGAATTAGTGATGGGTCCAGTTCTCTTATTTATAGAAGTAGACAGGGAATGCTTGAGAGGCTTAGGATTTAGGCATTGGAGGGCAACTTGGTTTACAGTGATATGGATTTAGTAAGTTTTTCATTTGACCATCTATTTTAATAGAGAATTTAAGATATTCTTGTCTCCGCAGGACTTGCTGGAATACACTTAGAAAATGCGATATAATACTGTATCACCAATACTCAGGGCAAGCAAGAGAGTTTGGAGTATCTACTCAAGTTATAATACAAAATGTACTCAGTCGAAGTTATTAAAACCAATCGGAGCAACGTATAAAGTACAACAAAATCACACAGATACCCAGAGACCGACTGTGGTAATGACTGATAGATTTTCCTCTCAGTTGTATTTGAGCAGAGGCTTTTGCAGGTTAGTTTAATGAGAGTTGGTGTAGCTTAGACATTGCTGTTAATTTGATCCTTTTCTTCAGTGAAGTTGAGGGAGGTAGGGGGAGATGAAATTTAAAAGGGAAAACAGTAAACTAGGGATTTTGTCAAGACCAGGTTTTCTATTCATATTTCCCAGAAGTTTAGTTTCACTTCGATTCCAACACAGATCATTGACAGATTTTATATAAACATAATATAAATCTACTAGACTTAAGTGATTCTCTAATGTAGGAAAATAAGCAAGGGTTTGGTCATCTGTAAATGCTGTTCCATGGTGCAGAGACAAAAAAAAAAAAATTGAAAGTAAAAATCAAATGTAATTATTCATTCATTTATTTAACTGTTAACTCTTCTCTGTTTTCTCAGTCATGTACCCAATGGCTCAGTCAGCTAAGGTGCCGAACTACTGATCTAGTGTTTAAGCCTCCGCTGCCACGAGGGAGTAGGACAGTGTATCCTTTCCCTGAAGGGTCATGAAGTTTTTATTTTTTTAACTTCTCCTCTGTTCCCCCAACTCTATCTCCTCTATTCCCTCCCTCTCCTCCTTTCACTCCTCCCATTCATTCCGGCTTATTCGCCCGAAATATTAAGAAAGGGAAATGGAGAGAAAATCCACAAACAAAATGGACTGAAGTAAATGAGACAGCAGGTTCGGAATCCTCCTGGAATCTATCTTCCTTCTGTTGAAATCATCATCTGAACAAAGCCTGAACACTGAAATATACAGTAACTACTATCTGTGGCTACACTGTCTTTGATGTCATAGGCACTGGGCATCCCATACACTTTGTTAGGAACTCTCCACATCATATCAACATAATCCTGGAATAATAAGCCATCTTCCAGTCAGTGCTTTTGATATATATATATTTACCTATAACTTGTTGTTTGTGATTTTAAGTAGTGTTCTCATTTTTGTTTAATTACATTGTTTACAAAAGGTAATTGATTTTACTTGGAAGCTGAATATTTGCAAACTGAATTTCTTTTGATTTTATATATTTTTATATATGTACACATTTAGAGAACAAATGTTACAGTTAAAGGGGAAAAAAAATGACAAAACTATTTCATTTATTATATGGAAGTAAAACAGACTAGTTTTCTTGAGTTGTGATTCAATTGTTGAAATTCATGTTTTTTTTTTTTTTTTTCTCCGTACAGTTCCTTTCTAAAACTGATTCTATATGTTGCTTCTCTTCTTTTATTTTCTTTGTCTTTCTTTCTTTAATGGGGAGAATGAGGTTGAGGAAGGTTAATTTGAAGGGATGCAGCCAAACATGTTACTATATACTTGGCATTAATTTTTCTTCTTTTTTCCCCAGATCATCCAGCATGGGGTCTCAGCATGAATTGCCTCTTGACACACCAATATTGTATTTGAAAAGTGAAGAAGCCTTTGCAGGGCTAACAGCCAGAGAGCGGCGATATGCTCATCATCTCTCACGAGCTTCATGGTGGGGAGGCTTCATTGTACTGTGTCAGACCTCACCCGAAAGTTCAACAATCTTCAGCCTCTTGACACGTCTACTGCGATCCCAACCAGTCGACACCCTCAAGGAGATTGCAATTGAAAAAGCAGGCTTCTCAGAAGATGAGTTTAAGTCTCTTCTGATATACTATTCAGGATTGGTGTACAACCTTGGTAATTATCTAGGGTTTGGGGACAGGAAGTTTGTTCCTAGTGTTAGCCGTGAAAAACTTGAAGCTTTGCTTAAAGCTTCTAAAGCAAACTTAGAAGCTCCTGATGTAATACAAGAATACATGAACCAAGCTTTGGGACCAATGTACAGTCTGGAAGAGAACAAAAGATTCCTTGGAATGCCACCAAATGTAACAATGTATTTTACACCAAATTGTACTCAAGATGATGCTAATCTAGCAAAGGAGTATATGGCTTCCAGAAATCTTGAAGCTTGGAATAGCCGTTTATTGAAATATGAAGAAAATGGTCATGTTGTTTATGATATTCGCTTAGCATCAGTTGAGCAGGGACATGCTGAGGGCATAACTGTTGCCAGTGATGATTATGAAGGTCACAAATTCAGAATAAGCCGTGGTGATTACTCTTCCTTTTTGAAGAAGATGTGTGAGGAACTCCAACTAGCTAAGGAATACACTGCCAATGAAAGTGAAGTACACATGCTTGATAAATATATTGAAAGTTTCACAAAAGGATCAGTACAGGCTCACAAAGATGGCTCTGCTTTTTGGGTAAAGAACAAGTCTCCTGCTGTAGAAACTTACATGGGATTCATTGAGGTGTACAGGGATCCAACAAACCAGCGTGCTGAATTTGAATCCTTTGTTGCTGTAGTTAATAGAGAGCAGTCTCGAAAATTTGATACTCTTGTGGCCAGAGCAGAGAAGGAGTTTTTGCCTCTTTTACCATGGGGAAAAGACTTTGAAGAAGATGTATTTATGAGGCCAGACTTTTCATCATTGGACATTTTGACCTTTGCATCATCAGGCCTGCCAATTGGTATCAACATTCCAAATTACAAAGATGTAAAAGAAGAGCAAGGTTTCAAAAATGTTAGTTTAACAAATGTGATGGCTGCTCGTACTGGAATAAAGGGGGGCCCATTCCTTTCAGATGCTGATCACCTTTTGAGAGAAAAACATGGGGCCATGAGTTTGGAGATACAGGTTGGCCTTCATGAACTTTTAGGTCATGGATGTGGAAAGTTTTTGAGGCGTAAAGATGATGGAAAGCTTAATTTTGAACTTGATAAAATCAAAAATCCATTTACGGGAGGAGAGGTGTCATTTTATGAAAAAGGTGAAAACTTTAACTCGAAATTCACAAATTTGGCAAGTGCTTATGAGGAATGTAGAGCAGAAACAGTTGCATTGTATTTAGGATTGGTTGACGATATTTTGGATGTATTTGGTGTTGCAGCAGATGATCGCGAAGACCTCAAATATGTGTCTTGGTTAGATATGATGTATGCTGGAATTAGGGGTTTAGAAATGTATCAGCCCAGTCAGGGGAAGTGGGGCCAGGCTCATTCTCAGGCCAGATATGTAATTCTAAGAGTAGCACTAGAGGCTGGTGAAGGATTAGTCAATGTGAAAGAAACAACGGGAGATGATGGGCTACCAGATCTCTTGCTTACTTTAGACCGATCCAAAATATACACTGTTGGTCGTCAGGCAATGGGAGAGTTTTTGAAAAAACTTCAGGTTTACAGGTCTATGGGAGACGCAGATGCTGGTAGAGCCATGTTTGAGAAGTATTCAGAGGTACCCTCAGAAGGCCCCTTCCCTTTTGCCAAGTGGCATGAGATTGTGGTGAGAAAACGTCGCCCTCGCATGATTCTTGCAATGCCCAATACCCGAGTAGTTGGAGAAGATGTGGAATTACAATCTTATCCTGAGGCAGTAGACTGTGTAGCAAAATCTTGGATTGAACGTTTCAGTCCTGAGGAGTTTGAGGTTATTGAATCTGCACTCACCAAGTACATTGGTAGTTGGACCAAATAAGTATTATATAAGAACCATGCAAAGGGAACTGGTATTTCTGGTGAATTCCACCATTGTTTTAAGATAATCACTGCTTGCATTCAAAAACTGTTGTATTCTAAGAAAGGAGATTAGACATCTTTGATTGTGAAATAGATTCCTCTTTTGTACTGTAAATGCAGTTGCTCATATGATTATTACTCCAGTGACTAATTCGTCTTTATGTAATAATGCAATTGTTTATTGAAAATATACTTTCTAAAATTGTTTCAATAAATTTATATAAAAGTGAAGGCGTTTCACCATCCTTTGTTTTTTACATTTTTATATAGAATTTAGACTACCAATTTTAAATTGATTGTTTAAAAGTATTCCTTAAAAAGGCGCTCGTGAAGGCTGAAGATGTAAGATTAAATAAAAAGTAAAATTCTAGTTTGGTGTCCTGATGAAAATGATGAAAGCAAACTTTGTGTATCCTGTACATGATCACAATTTCAACATAGTCATAAAATGACAAACATACTCAGTCACATTTACCAATGTTCGTTTTTACTCTGCAAGATTGCTTCATACACGCCATTTTCATTTTCTAATTGCAGATCTATCAAAAGTTGAATCCGTGTTCCCAGTTGTTACATGAATTGCCTTTGAATCCAGTGGGTGTTGGTGTCCAATATTCTCAACAAGCATGTTTTTCCCTTTCTCCAATCCCCTGGCCGTTGCTGCCGTGGGGAGTGGTCTTCAGAGACGGAGACTGGGACCCAATGATGGGGTCACCCCTACCTTGGGCCTCAGTCTTCGACTCGACTAATTTTGCAATCTTTTTCCCCCTTGTTTCTCTTTTCAACCCTTTCTATCCACTGTCCAAGGTGTGAGAGCCGTGTTGAAAAGATGAAAAGCGGACTTTGTGCTAGTCATGAACGACTTAGGGGAGCCATGAACAACCAAATCCCCTATTTAGTGGTCTATCACTTCCTCCTCAAAGGGATCCTTAGGGGTGGACTACAACCTCCAACCTACTCAAGGCTTACCATGGCCAGGAATTAAGACTTTGCACCCTATATCAACTAGTCCCATAGATTTCAATTCTCCAGACTCTAGGCTCTCCTTTGACCACTACTCTGAATACTGCTACTGCCCCCCCCCCCAATCCTTTGTTCGTTGTCATGGGTGGGAGACGGAAACTGAGGCCCAAGGTAGGGGATCACCTCTACCTTAGACCTCGGCTAGTTTTGCATGGTCATTTCTTCTCTCCCTTTCTTTTTCTTTCTCTTCATCCCCTTCTGTCCATATCCTCAAATGTGAGAGACACGCTGAAATGATGAAAGGCTGGATTTGTTAATCCCGAACGGCCTTCATACTCCGTTTGCTAATGCCTCTTTACCCTTTTTACTACCATACTAACCTACAGCGCTCATTTTAACCTTTTGACGCAATACTTCATCATAATGCTGTATGACCTTTCCTTTGCCCCCATGCCTCGCCCTATTGCTATATTTTTGCACACGCCGCTAGTGACCTTGGATGTTAATGTGACAGAAAATTTTAAATTAAATAAAATCCTCTTCCAAAAACAATTAACCGAAGTTACTTCCGCCGCCGCCGCCTCGATCGTTCCCGCCTTGACACGGTTACATCAGAACTCCAAGCTAAGCCATTATCAACACTCACAGACTTCACTAGCAAACCCGTTCCCGTACAGCATCGCCACTCCCTCAGTACTTGTACCGGAACTATCTCCATCTCCCCAACAAACTACCCTGTTTATGGCAAGGATAGGTCAGGTTGTGGAGACCTACCGCTTGCCCCTGTCAGTCCCATCTCTCCCTCGGGAGAAAAACTTCGTGTCTCAGACCTCCCCAACCAACTCCATTTCAGAAACTCGAGAACATTCAAAACTAATCAAGACCCAGGATAACATGCCTGAACCTCACCCATCCCCCGATCTCTCTGCTCTGGGGATTCTTAACCTGGGGTCCATGGATGGGTTTCAGAGAGTCTGTG
>NW_020870026.1:965462-975462 GCF_003789085.1 Penaeus vannamei
GAAAATGTTTATCTATTAAATGTGCACATACACTCCTGGCGTCAATGGTTAAATCAACAGACTATTGTAGGGAAAACAGTGTTTTGATTTTAATGCAGAAGCTCTTTTGACCTAATCTTTTTAATCCTTTGTAAAAATTCTTTGCAGGATAATATATTCTGGAGATAGAGATTAAACTGGTTTTGGTATTTGGATCTTCATTACTTGAATATGTAGTGATAATCTCTACTGGAATTGGGAAGAACAGATAGACTTCTTGTTACAAATAAAACATTTATTAGCTATCTATATTTTTATAGTAGCCCTTACACAAACAAATAAGTCTCCAGAACTGGGGGCAGTATTCATGAAAAGTCACAGACTCCAAAGTTTATCTTCGATAAAAAAAAAAAATTGGCTCAGAGATTTTGTCGATGACTCCTTGCAAAAATATCCGGTATATCTTTATGTAATAACCATGATAAGATAGGGAAAATCTAAGGACACTGTCATAAAGATATGTAAAAAATACACTCACTCATAAATGATATGATCTGCACAGGTAAATAATAAAGTCAGAAATGAAAAAAATAGGTCGTGACAAATGCCAAACTGAGGCAGAGTCCACTCGCATTCACTGTGGCTAAGTCCCTTTGTGTGAATCACTTCTGTGCACTAAATCACAAAATCACTTGACGAGTATAAGTCGACGCACAACTTTCAAAGACTGCGAATGTACGTCATGTGACATCACTATCATTAACGTCATGATAACTACTATTATTATTTCATATCTTACAAATTACCTGGTTGGATTTCTTTCTTTCTTTTTCTTTCTTTTTCTTTCTTTCTTTTTCTTTCTTTTTCTTTCTTTTTCTTTTTTTTCTTTCTTTTTCTTTCTTTTCTTTTTTTTCTTTCTTTCTTTTTTTCTTTTTTTCTTTGTTTTTTTCTTTCTTTCTTTCTTTCATTTATGTATTATTCACTTTATACCATATACACAATCTGCCCATAAACATTTATGGGCAGATTTATATTACATTATTAGTTACTTAACACATATTTTGTTTTTTTCATTACCACTGAAGTACCCTCAATTACCACTTTTGATGACCGGTTCTTAATGTGTGTCCGACCCAGCTTTTAAGGGTTCACGACCAGTGTCATTCTTTCTTCTTCGGGCATAAGACATGGAATGGAGTATCTCTCATTTGTGCTTTTGTGGTTTGGGGAGTTTTTATTAACATATACAGTAAAGATACACAAAGATTAATTACAGTGCCAAGAGTGCTATCTAATTAAAAAAAAATTTAAGTGTGAAAAGTGTCTCAGTGACTATACCCTCCACAGTAAAGTAAGTGCATATGCTCATGATTAGGCTGTGATAGATTAGGTAAAGAGGTGGTACGGGTGCGTAGCCCCCATTAGAGAAATACGACGATTGGGAGGAGGTCTGGGGGGTAGAGCCCCTGTGTTAGGAAGTTCTTTGGTTCCTACGGCGATCTTTGTGATAGATTGTGTGTTTAGGGCAGGTTCGCTTGCTCGTTCGTTCGTTTGTGCAATGCGGTTTCCAATCTTTGTGGCCAAATCTTGGCTTGGATTTTTCAGTTTAATATGTCTTTACCTTTTAAAATCCCTGCTAAGAGTAAAATCCTTCATGTCACCTTTTTACTTATTGTCAAATGTTAATGGAGCCTTTTCCTCCCCAATTGCTTGCTGCAGTTTTCTTATAGATAAATACAAATGGTGCCACCAGCCTTCTCAGCTGATGCAATGATAACAAAGGTTGAGGGTGCCACATAAACAGAGAAAAGATACTGAATAGGTAATATTTTAGTCATTATATACTTGAGATTCGCTGCAGTAGTAACTTAATCTGATTACTACATTAACATTATTATAGGGTCTTTTAAGATGTGAATGTTTATACTATTTATATATTAACTTTAAAATGTGGCAACAGCATGAATCAAAGACGAAATTGATAAGGATAGTTTTTAAAATGAGTCATAGACAAATTCTAACACGACTGTTTCTTGGACACTCCTTAAAATTGTCAAAGACCTTTCGTGAATACCACCCCAGATGCTTTATACATGGTCATGGACATCCCATCCTTACATTCAACCCCATTGCAAAAAAAATTGGCTGATATTTATTATGGGAAATTTGGTCTCACATCATTTTTTGTTGCAATTTGATTTTTACATTGTCTTTTTATTGACTCTGTGCTTTCTCCAAAATGAGATATATTTTATAGAAATGGGGTCATAGATATTGATGTCATTCCCCTGTCATATCAGAGTCATTTTTTATATCATTATGATGCTTAATAATGCCAAATATTGCCTGTACATTTTTTTTTTTTTTTCATAATTCTTTTATATATTTCTTCAAAAGTCTGATAACCAAGAGATAATTTATATAAAATAATAAAGACTAGATATTATGCTTTATATCTTAATTTCTTGGATTTCAGTAGATTATCATTGTTATTCCATGTGACACCATGTAATTAGTAATGCTAATAGAAATGTTGTTTTATTTATCAAAAGGTTTGAAGGAAAATTAACTGTATAGAGCACAAGTTATAATTGTTCTATAATTTTTTTTCCTTTTCTTTCATAACTTTGTCACATTGATATGTATATTTGTATGTTAGGAATTGATATGATTAGCTTACCTTGTTCTGATATACGAAGAAAGCAGTTAATCCAGAACGGGGAAATCATTATTATCATAGTCTTCAAAGAGGGCAGATGACACAGGATGACTATGTTGCAGAGAGTTCACTGGTAGATAATAGCAATCACTTCGCTGTGTGTATTTGGTAGTTGAGATATAAAAGTCAGAAGATATTGTCTTTGAATGTCTAAGACTTTAGTAAAGAAGAAAGTAAAGCCTTTTGTATAGGAATGAAATTTCCTGAATCAATGTGGTATGCTTTAAAAGATGTAAATAAAGAAATAGGATGAAAACTTTTTGGATTGCTATAGTTTACAAAGAAATATAGAATCTGAAATTATTCTCAATTGTGTATGATCATAGCTGTTATTTTATATTTGTGTTTTGCAGCCTCGGCTATGACATGCAGCAGGGAGGGGTTATTTGGTCAAACGGAGTATATGACCTGTCCCCAGAAAGAAGGCTCACGTAATGAGTATTGTTGTGGTACAAAGGAAAATCGATATTGCTGTGACACACCTTTTGGAATTGATGAAGAAATTCTGAAAGAATTTGCTGACAGGTAAGAAATAAGACTACCAGTGCTGTTACTAAAATGTGTTACTATTCATAGTATTTCTGTTAAGAGTTTTGTCAGACCACAATATCTCTGAAAATTTTTCACACTCTTCCCACACTCTTGCTTAGTTAATCACATGTAGAAGATACAATGCTGAGGTATTCATTGCTTGTCTCTTTATATTTGCCAAATAGTCTTCTATAACAGAAGCAGGCTTGTTACGGTTATGGAAGAATTTGACGTTGAATTTTCATTCATATGAATTTCCACCTTGTATTTTACAAATGAGTCATTAATTGCCTCAGTGATAATTGTAATGTTGATTATTGTAATGATAATTTTTTTTTTTTTTTTTTCCATTCTGGGTAGTTACTAATATTTTGAACTTTTGATCAGAAGAAAGGGGCGACACTGTTATCTTGATAGTGTGCTCGTAGATTATTTTTTTATTTGATTTCTTTATAATTTATTTTTTTCCCCACTAAACAGTCCTTATAGATTTATCTGTTCCTAAGTATCCATACATACCACTTCATAAAGGCATAAAAGTTTTAAGTACCTTGTCCTTGTCCTTTGAGGATTAACATTTGTATATACAGGGCGTTCTTAGATTGCATTGGAGAGCCTACTGTTATGCTGCCATGGGTAAAAATTAAGCAAAGCCTAACCTATATTGTGATGACAATGCTGGTATTGCCATGAAGAGGGAGAATTTAGTGCTTAATACAGTAATAGTTGATCAGCTGTAACAGAGCAAAGCATTTAATCTTTTTGGCAGATTTCCTAGGGATTTGCCCAAGAAAGAATTGCTTTAGTTCCTCTCTGTGGAACTTCAAGCTGAAACACATTATTGAAGATTGGCTATGTAGAAAATTAAACTTTATAACCATATTTGATTTAAAGTTGGTTATATTTATGACTTTACCCAATTTCATCTAATACACTCTGGCCGTGTGCAAATTCCTATAATGTATGCTAAATAAGATGAGAGTATTGTCTAATAAACCTTATCGTGATTAAAGTTAGTTGATCTTGACGTGATCAGCATTAGAGTTTTTACCCAATTGCAAATGTAGATAAATCATGCCTCTACACAAGTATTTTTACTGTGTGTGTGTGTGTGTGTGTATGTGTGTGTGTGTGTGTGTGTTTCTGTGTCTGTGTCTGTGTCTGTGTCTGTGTCTGTTTTTGGTTTTCAGTTTTTGTGTGTGTAAACAGACCATCACGTCTCCCCCACTCCTTCCTATTAGAGTTCTCCCTAAGACTGCTGACAAGCTTTTTCTGTATGATTTATAGTACTAAAGTCACTGTAGCTAGTTTTTCTGTGCCACCTTCTGACTTGCTCTTTTCTCTTATCACTTAGATTAGCTTTGTGCAGTAAGTTGAAGTGACTGGCAGTGAAGATTTTAATCAAAATAAAATCTCTGTATATCTTTGTAATTCAGTTTTTTTTTTTTTTTTTTTTTTTTTTTTTTTTTTTTTTTTTTTTTATGCTCATGTGTTAGGATCTATGGAATGGTATTCTTCATATGGCATTCCCCTTATTTAAAAACAGTACAATATGTGAGATGTATGAAAAGAAACACATTACTATAACAGTCAGTTTGAACTAATTTATCTGTTTAATGGAAATGTACTATGTTTTTCAGTCTTTTATTCGGCTATCCTATATATACTCTAAATCAGTTAAAATAAAAAGTTGAACTGAAGTGTTCTTCTTGCTTAACAGGTCTTTTTCTGAAAGTAGTATAACTGCAAGCAAACTGAAAAGTAAATCTACTTTTCCGTTTCTTGGATTTAAAATGTAAGTCATGTTGTACGTATATAAGAGATGGGTGTTTATGTTCATTATACTTTTGAGAAGTGAAAGTAGCATCTTCTTTACTGTTTCACCCTTGCATGATGTTACATGTAGGGAAAGAAATTCATTATTCTGCTTTCGGTTCCTTTCAGTTGATTATATGTTTTCATATTTGTTGTTAGGTTTGAGGGTATTGTTCAAGAATTTCAGTTTTCCAGCCTGTTCCCTTAAGATGATGGATTGTGATGATAGTAGTTGTGATCAGTATAAGCATGTGTATCATGCATGTACTATCCAAACATTTTCAGAAGATTCGCTGACAGTTACTTTATGTGTAGTTAGTTTTGATCTGTTCATTCCAATTTATGTGGCCCCAAGGTTTATGATGTTGGTGTCTGTTTTGTACTCAATGCCAATATGCACTGCAGTATGTACTCATTATAAACTCAAAGCTTTTAGATCAACTTTGCCAAATCAGCCCAGGTTGAACTAGTCAGACCCAGGTCTGGTCCCTGAGCCATCTCTAGCTTCCAAACCATTCATGTTGCATTCCAATGCTTCCAGACTGCCTTCAACATGTATTTAATGGTGATACAATTGCGTAATGATGTGCAATTCATTTTTAGGACAATCATGGAAATAAATCAATATTGCTTGTAAACAGTAGCCAGAATCTGAGCAAAGAATACTGTAGGTCTGGCCTCCAAAATTAGTATGCTAGGATGATCCTCAACTTCAGTCTGGTTCCAGAGAGAGGAAAAGCTAGTGGAACCATGTCTTTCCAGACTTATTTTGCAACACTCTTAAACCCAGTGCCGACGGGTAAAAATGTTTGGCAAGTGGACGTATGGACGGGCTTGTTGGCGCACATTGGCAGTTTCCCCTGTTTGCGCCCGGCTCAATCGGTAGTTTGCGAGCAACATTTAGCACCTAAAAGCTTTTATTTTGCTATAATTTATAAAGATATAAAAATTTTGAAGGTTTACCTTTATTATAGGTGCCATTGCCTAAAATCTTTACCATATAAATGAAGCCGCTACTATCGGGAAAAAACAAACTCCGTCCGATGAGCCAGAGGCGCGGGAATGGGCATGACACAATGCCACCCGTCTTTCGGTCCACAACAGCCATGGCATTTACGTACATGCCACCCGTCGGCTAGGGTTTAAAATATTTTTTTCATAAAAGCAAACCCAGATCTGCATTAGCGTATCCTTTAAGAAAATAACTAGAAAATGGAAAACCCAGATGTTCTTTAATTAGAGCAAGTAAAACCTTAGTTCATGCTTGCTGACCAGACTTAAATTATAAGACGAGAACTAATATATCAGAGTGGAAGTAACATATAATCAATGTTGTATATTTGTCCTTTACATAAGTGTGTGTATGTATGCTTGTATGTATGTGTGTGTGTGTTTGTGTGTGTGTGTATGTATATATGTATTTGTTTATATATATATGTGTATGTATATATATATATATATATATATATATATATATATATATATATATATATATAGTTTATATATATGTATGTTTTACATAGTTCATTATTTGTATTCACATGTGAATGTGATAGTAGCATTATCAAGGAATATCTTTGCTCATACTAAAGTTCATTCCTGTTTGATATTTCATAGAAGGAGAATCCACTCAGGAAGAATATTGGATCCAAAGTTTTTTTTATTAATGTCTTTGTTACTGTCAACTCTATTTTAGGAAAACTTCTTCCCTGTATATAGAAGTAAGCTGTTACTGGTATTCTCTATTTATTGCATGCATGTTGGGAATCATTGTTTTTCTGCTAATGCAATTCTACTGCTCTGTAAGGTACATTAAGGATGTTTAGAGAGTTGAGTAGTCATACCAAAAAAAACTTGGCACAGTATTTTATTGATAAGTATAATACTAGCAGTGTTCTAGCAATTACTTTTAATTCCACATATTGAATGTATACCCTGTATGCCAGTCACATGATTCTAGTATTAGCAAATATTTTTAACCCCTTAGTGAATGAGGTAAGGAAGTATTACCATTCTGTGGTAAGTCTTCAAGAAAGATATTGGGTACATGATGCATCTTTCTGTACTTTTCCTTTTCACTTCTTAAAATAGAATGTGTCATTTATCTTTACTTCTATGATAAGATTATACCTTCCCATTGGAACTGTTTCTTCTACATGGGCAGATTTTTTTTCCCTCGCAAAAACTCACTTGTTATGGAAAGTTCTTATCTTTGTATATTTTTGTATGTATTTCTGTAAAGATACATAATGTGGTGTTATAAAAAAACCAAAGAGCCACAACATGATCAGATGAAATTAAATATTTGTAAATATTAGATATTTATCATGTACATTTATAGTTCACAGATATGATTGAGTGGCCACAACTCTCAGTATCCAGGTCTTTATATACCAAAGTAAATCCAAATGTCAACAGCAAAAAAGAAAAAATTTAATGAAATGTAAATGAATGTTGTCCTTGATGAGCCATAGTTTGAATGATAAACATTGATCTTTGTATTAGATTTTCTGTCTTAACCCATTGGATCCAAATACTTTAATGCCATCACATGGCCCAAAATATGGTAATTAGGCTCATTTGAGCGGCCACTCTGACAAGTGTACGTCGTGTAGGCCAGGCACACAAACATTTATGTAACGTGACAAGACTCTCTGCCTCCCTTTTGTAATATTATTTTCTCATTTTCTACGTGTGTTTTTAGCTTTTCTGCTATTTTCCAATGTTTATTCTTGTCATTTGATTTGCCTTATCCAGATGGTAATAGACTTTTCCTTGCACAGACTCCATATCATCTCTCTAGGTAATCCAGAACTCATTGCAATGATAATAATAATAAGTAATATTTTTTTATTTGTGTCATTTAAAAATAATCCTAATTAAATTTTCTGTAATACATCCTGCACTTCCAGTCATGGCAGCAAGGAATAGGATCCTGAGCATGGAAATAGTGTACTCTTTGGAGTCGGCACTCTTTCATTCATGGATTACAGATGGTGCATTTTGTTTATTGATTGAAATAATGCGAAAGCCCCTGCCTAAAAGCCAAATGAGTCATCTCCCTCCAAGAGCTCTGTGCATCTGTGACGAGTCATTCCCCTCACCCTGGCCTTTAGCTGAAACGTTCACAACGGCAAGTTCCCATCACCTTGGAACACAGCCAGATTTTCACATGACTTAACGTTCAGGTCACCTGCCCCTCAAGCCAAATTTTTCATGACTTGATGGTCATGTTATCCAGATCATAGGGGTTAATGGTAGTGAAAGTAATGCAGGGGCATACTTACATTCAAGAGGAAGGATAATGTATTTTAGATTATTAACCCACCCGCGCCGGGGTACATTTTGTAGCCAAAACTTAAAAAATCCGGGAAGAGGAAGGATAATGTATTTTAGATTATTAAGAACAATTAGAAAGATTTCATATTTTCATTTTTTATCACCAATATCAAAGATGGATTCCTTTTTAATTTTGAAGTCGATGAATGATGTAATGGTTCAGCATCAAACATTTTAAGTAAGGCCTGATTTGGTATGAATATAGTTTTATTTATTTTGGATTACAATAATTATATTTCTATCAAAATGGGATGTCCAGCATACAAATGTAGCAAAAAGGTGTTGACTCGCCATTTCTATAAGGTAAAAAAAAAAAACTTTTTATATCATTTTAGTGTCTCTCTGGCTACAGGGTATGACTGGGAGAGGTGGTTCCCCTTATTACCCCCCTTAATTCCAATGTTGTAGTCAAGCACTGCCACCAGTTTCTGCTCAGCACCTCAATTCCAGCCAACCCTCACAGCTTGCACTGGTGTAGATTATTCAGAGCATGTGGATGGTGAATTTATGCTTCCATTTCAAGCACAGGAGGCCAGTTGGAATGCTCATAGCACTTGACTCTATTGGGAAAGTCTGATGGCATAAACTTTCTGTTGGCTCTTACTATCCCAACTGTGTATGTCTTATGCACCATCAGAAGGTCAAATAATGTGGGGGAATTGGACAAATTGTTAAGATACAGTTCATACCCTTTCTCCAAAATACTTAGTGCATTTATAAGGCTCATGTTAGCCTTCTGTGAGGCAGTCATCTCACCACTATCTTTCCCGGTGGACAGCTGGAAAGCTTATGTGTATTCAGCAAGAGCTCTGTCAGACATGCATAGTGTATAGATTTTAGGTCCAAACCTCACACGTTTGCTTGGGTTATCCTGGACAAACCCAAGTTGGCCTATGCAGTGTAAGAGAAAATAGTTAGTTAACAATTCAGTTTAAGGGGAGGTCATAGCTGCATACCATAGATCAAAAGACAAATCACAATATGGAAAATATGCAGTTTACCTAACTTTATACAAATTTACATCTACAGCAGTCTTGCAGCAGAGTCAGTACACAGGCAAACCTCTCCTATAGTTGGTTGATTATAGGATGAATCTTCCACAAGGGGTCTTCGTTGTTGATGTCCACGAAGTGCAAAACCAATGAGATCTGTTTGTGGCAATCTCTCTGCATTGCATTGCTATAGAAGAGCATTTAAATATATTCATCTGTGAACCAGTGCATGGTCTGCCATGGCTTTGGAGACTCAAGTAGCACAGAACCAAGAACACCTGAAAGACCAGTACATTTATATATATATATATATATATATATATATATATATATATATATATATATATATATATATATATATATATATATTATACTATATATACACACACACACACAGATTGCTAAGACTGCAAAAACTTCAGTCATTTTATATTATACCTGCTAAAAATAATCACACTTTGATGAAGAATAAATGAATGCTTACCTGCAGCTCTAGCAGAGCTGTAGTAGTTGAGGCCAATGGTGAGAAATGCCTGTTGATGTGCTTAGCACAAGAACCTAGGCTAATTGATCCTGGAGTCAATAACTTCTCTTTTTATACAGTCTGACATCACTGGAAAGTGAT
>NW_020870026.1:985462-987962 GCF_003789085.1 Penaeus vannamei
GTTTGATATGCATTTCAATTATTTGTCATACCTTGCCATTGCCGCATATATCCCAAGCATCCCATTGCTGCCACTAGAGCAAGTCATTGCATCCTTATTAAACATTGATAAAGATTTCGTTCTCTTCAGTCCCATCCCCATTTCATTCATTATACATCACTTTTTTGGCATATTACCATTTATGATGCATTTGCCTCAATTTCTTGCATCTGAAGTTCGTGTCTATTATAGTTATTGATAATACATTAATGGCCCAAGGCCACCACAGACTCTATATCTTTTATTTTTTTAAATTTCAATTTTAGTACTGTCTTGCAAAAGATTCTGTTTCTCTGTCTCTCTGTTTCTCTCTCTCTTGATCTCTCTCTCTCTCTCTCTGTTTCGTTTTCCTTTTCCACGTTATTAATACACCGAATAACATTTTGCTGTTATTTGAAAAAAAAATTATTCTTGTCCATCTGTTTTGTTGTTCAGTCATTGAGCATACACATGCATTCTGTACATTTTTAATGTAATTTAGACATAAAGTGAATGGGCATTGTCAACATTTTGAAAGTAGCATACTCATTAAATAAAGATTTTATAAGAACTGGTTTTAGCAAGAGCTCAAAGGGGTTAGAAAGACCTACTCACCTTGACAGGGCATGGCTTGTCAAAATGCCTCACTCTTCATGGAAGAATTAGAATTCATAATTGTATTTCGAACATGTAATCTCAATGATTACATCTAACAATAAATGTAAAAATGTTTTCTACACATGGCAGAACATCTATAAAAATGATCTCTTCTGTGTTCCACACATATTTGATATTACATGTTTACTGCCAATTTGATGCCAGAGGATCACTGAATTACGTCTATTACATATAATATCATTATTCCATTATTTATATACCACAAAGGCTTCCAGACAAGTGAAAATGGCAATTTGATGCAAAAATTATATGGAAAGGGAAGGAAAATATAGGCAACAGACTGGTCTTTGAATTTCATAGGCATATTTATCTTTTAGACTATAGGATGTTGAAAGTATATCTTGATCAAAGTTTTGATTATAGAGAAAGGACAAAGTGAAGGTTTTCTAACAATGGGGCATATACTATTATATCAAAATCAGTACTGTGTTACAGAGATTAAATTTCACATTGATACTTATAGGGTGGCTGCAAATTATTCTGCCAACTGTACATATATACAAGTACTTGTACATGTCTGCATTGACTTGCATTGGTACATGATTACACACACAAATACATGAATACATACATAAATACATATGTATACATTTATACATGCATAAATATCTTTAACAAGCATGTAAGTGTGTGCACTTACACTCCTTACAGGTCCCTATGCACCTGAATAGTGTAGTTCATTCTACCCAACCAACTTGTTTTCCTTAAAAATCTGTACTTATAGCACCACACCAAACTGTCTTGCATTCACTGAAAGCCACAGTACTTTTCTGTTCAACAAAACAAGTAGGACTTTCATGAACCAAAAGTTAACCCCTTGGATCTGGTTGCTTCACAGCAGTCACATGGCCCAATATTTGGGCATTAGGCTTAAGCAAGCGGCCACTTTAGCGGGTACTGGGCTTTTAATCTAGGTGCATGCAAACCTGTATACGATGACAAGACTATGCTCCCCCTTTTCAATGGTATTTTCTCTTTTAATGCATAAGCATTTTTAGTTTTTTTGCCATTTTTGAATGTCCATATTTGTCATTGCTTTATCCAGATGGCAATAAATTGTTTTCCTTATACAGACTGCTTATCATCCTTGTAGGTAGTCTATAATTCAGTGCAAGATAAGTAATATTTTGTTGTTTGTGTTACTTTAAAAAAATATTTGTAATACTTAATTTTCTGTAACACAACCTACACCACTGGTCACAGGAGCCAGGAATTGCTTGCTGAGTATGGAAATGGCATCTTCCCTTTAGCCAACGCTCTTCCAGTCATGGCACTCAGACACTATATTCAATACTCGTTTATTGATGTGAATAGTGTTAAAGCCCCTTTCTAAATGCCAAATGAGTCTAATCACCCTCCAAGAGGTTTGTGCACTCATGGTGAGTCTTTTCCATTACCCTGGCCTTCAGCCAAAATGCTCGCAGTGGCAAGTTCGTGTCACCATAGCCCACAGCAAAATTTTCCTATGGCTGTATGTTCATGTCACCCATCCCTCAAGCCAAGTGATAGTCACGTCATCCGGATCGAAGGGTTTAAATTATACGATGTAGCGTAGTAGGTGTTACAGTTATTAGTTTATGTTAACTTGCATTATGGTGCAACATAAATCAATATTTTGGGCCTCTTGACAGTTGAGAGGGCAACCTCATTATCAGTGGTTCTGCAGTGTGGCTTATGCCTGTGTTACCCCCATAAGAAAATGGGACTTGGAAATGTTAAGCACAGTTGAACAAATCTTTTTATGCATGTAAGAGTGATAAGTCACCTTCAACTTAGTCAAGTCTTATTTGATAATTGCAGGAAT
>NW_020870026.1:997962-1005462 GCF_003789085.1 Penaeus vannamei
AACTATTGATGTCAGAATTTTTTTTTTTCACATTTGATTTATGTTTGTGTTTCTGCAGTAAATTATCTCAAACTTTTTTTTTTTTAACAATCCATGATAGACGCATTTAGAATATTAAAATGTGCATTAGTTGTCATTATCATCAACATAAATCTCTACAAATGAATCATTCAAACTATAAACTATTGCATCAATTTGAGATCAACATTATGATGTGTAACTTGATGTACAGGGTGAAGTATTAAATATTGTTTTTATAAGCCTATATATCATTTTTCATCACTCCCCAGTTTAAATAAATATGGGAGAATTCAGTGTAGTGTTAAGCCATGTTTTTCATGAAGTGATTTATTAGTAAAATTTTCATCTTCACCCTGTATCCTCAATTTCTGACTTTTATATAACCCTGTAAAATTAATAAACCTACAATTTATGATGTAATATTATTTTATATACCAATATTTAAACTGCTTTAAATGTAAATGTAATAAGGAATGAATTCAAAATACAAGCTTGATGTCTGATTAATTATAATTGATTATGAAATATACCCCATACCCTCAGCCCCACCAATCCCTTGCTCTTTGTTAACGCAGGGGGCTTAGGAAACGGAGACTGAGGCCTAAAGTAGGGGATTACCCCTACCTTGGACCTCAGCCCTTGCCTCATTTTGCATGGTCTTTTCTTCTCCCCTTTCCTTCTGCCTCTCTTCTTCATTCCCTTTTCCTGTCTACTTCCTAAGGTGTGAGACGGTGCTGAAAGGATGTAAGGCGGGCTTTGTGTCAGTCATGAACAGCTTCCATGGGCACGGTATTCTCTTGGTTAATCTCCTAGCCCATACATTTATGGGATCCTGAGGGGTAAACTTTTTTTTTTTTCCCCACTTATTTCAGGCTCACCATGGCCAATAATGAACATTTTTTATCCTTATACTTTATCCTTATTAAGGGCATTAAGGCATGCCCCTTCATCAAATAGCCTATCAAAATTTTATTTAATTGGTTTTCCAACCCCCGCCTCTCCTTTGACCACAGTCCTGACCACTGATACTAGTACCCCTTCCTCGATGTTTACTGACAATTCTGTCCATTCTGAACCACCCACCCAGGTCATTACTCCACCTTCAGTAAGCACTCTTTCCTCTCTCCTAATATTCTCTTCATCTCCAACTGCACAGTCTTCTTCATAGCCTACCCCCCCAATCCCTTGCCCGTTGTTGTCGTGGGGAGGCTTAGGAGACGGAGACTGAGACCCAATGCAGGGATCTCCCCTGCCTAAGGCCTCAGCCCTCGACTCAACTAATTTTGCATGGTCTTTTCTCCCTCCGGCTCTTTCTGACCCTTCTCCAACCCCTTCTACTATCTACTTCCTAAGATGTAAGAGCCATGCTGAAAGGATGAAAGGCTGACTTTGTGCCAGTCCTGAACTGCCTGAGGCACGGTATTCCCCATGTTTTGTTGTTTAGCCCTTACCCCTCAAAGGGACCCTGAGGGGTGGACTGTTTATTTCCCCAACATAGCCAAGGCTTCCCATGGCCAGTAATGAAGATGTACTACCCATATCAGAGGCAATGAGGCTTGCCCCTTCATCAAATAGCCCCATCAATTCAAACTCTCCTGGCTCCCCGACCCCAGGCTCTCCTTTGACCACGACTCTGAACACTACAAATACTACCCACTCCTCAATGTTTACTAATGCATTATCCACCCAAGTCGAGACTCCTACTCTCCCAACTTCCTCAACTTCATCAGCTCTACCCCCACAGCCTTCTTCACCAATCACCTCCTCTTCCCTTATTACTACCTTACAGACTTATTCTCCATCTCTCCGTAATACTACCCCCCTGAACCATACTCCCTCTTCCACACGTCCCCGTCCGTCTACCAACCACAGCTCTACCAATATTTTAAATACACTTTCTAGCCCAGCCAAATGGGACCGATTTTTCGTGATCCCCCCTACAACTCCTTACTCAGGCAGCACTCTCCTCTTTCAACAATGTCTCCAAGAGCAAGTGGGCAGAGTCCCCTTCCGTACCCGACCCGATCGTTCCCGTCTCGTTAGTTACATCTGAAACAAGCTATAGCATTATCAAATCTAACTGATCTCTCTGGCAACCCCATTCCTGCAGTACCTCATCCAACTCTTAATACTTGTACTGGAACTGTCTCTATCTCCCCAGCAAGCTGCCCTATGGATATCGATTGGTCATTGTGGAGAGTACATACTCGGCTGCCTCAAAGACCGTGATGTGATATCAGTACAATGCTACTCCATTCCTCCTAGAGGTCATCGAAAGAAACCCACCAACATTGCCAAAATTACTTTCCGTACACATGACCTTCCCTTTCGTATCTACATGGGTGGACACTCCCTCCCTGTTCGACCATAACAACCTCCTCCCCG
Organism: Penaeus vannamei; assembly: GCF_003789085.1. Lineage (NCBI taxonomy): Eukaryota > Metazoa > Arthropoda > Malacostraca > Decapoda > Penaeidae > Penaeus > Penaeus vannamei. The sequence continues at coordinate 1,000,369 of NW_020870026.1, forward strand.
TCAATGCAAAACTGTTGGCGCTTTTAACATCCGTTCCACAGCCCGATGCCCCTATGTGCCCAACCCGATCATAACCGATCAAACGGCTCTGCACAAACACGCACATGTGCCAACTGCGGTGGCCCCCATAATGTATTTTATAGAGGCTGTCCCACTTACCAGTTTGAGTCTGAGGTAGCAACTCTCAGATACAAAAATGGTCTCACTCTGCGTGAAGCCAGAGATGAAGCACGCCGAATGGTTTCTCCATTCTCCCTACTCAGTAATGTCGCTCGCTTTGCCCCTCCCCCTCCAACCAGGATGTTCCTACACCCTATACCTACTTACATTCCCACTTCCACTTCTACCTCCTACCTTCCCCAGTCAAATTCTTTTACCACGCTAAGTCCAGACACTCCAATATCAACTACTGCTCCAACACCGTCCCTCTTCCTCCTCGCACTACCCGCAGCAGACAGACTAAACGTTCCACCCCTTCTTCTCCTACAACACACTCACCTCTACCTACCTTTACCTTTATTCCTCAAACACCAGTCTCCTCTTCCCTCCACAAGAACCTTCGTCTCACAAGGCTCTCCACTGGAGAAACCATAGAAGATTTTCAAAGCTATATGCTTGAGTCACATATTTCCACAACTCATGCTCCCTCCGCACTCGAAGTATCCATCCTCCTCCTACTCATATTCCCCCTACTTCCCTTCCTCGTACTCCCTCCCAACACAACCCATCCCCCTCAAGTCCGTCTACTACCGATGTCCATCCTCCTCCTACTCATATTCCCCCACACTACTTCCTCCTACCCCCTCCCAACACAACCCATCCCCCTCAACTCCAACTACTTCCGATATCCATCCTCCCAACACTCATCCTCCTACTATTCATACACCTACACCACTTCCACCAACTCCATTCCAACCTAACCCACCCCCTCAACTCCAACTACACGTACATTCTCTCTCCCTCCATCCCCTCTATCATTTCCACTCCCTCCTGGATACACACGTGAATCCCTTACGTAATTCCCTTACCTAGACCCACCATAACCCATTCACATATCAACTCCTTTACCCATCTTTAACCTTTCAAGACTACTCTAGATAGTTGTCGCATAGCAACTATCACCCTTCACCCCTCCTTTAATATACTTTCCTATAGTTCTATATGACCTTAGATGTCTAGCACATTTATTTTGCTTTTTAACCATTAACCATTAACCACTCATTGCCTACCCCCTTCCCCCTTATTATTATTATTCATCCTTTTGTTGTCCTCCCCATCCTTCTGTCCTCCCCAAAGTATTTCCTTACACCACAGTACCCAATCTTCCCCTCGTCCTACTACTTCCACCTCTGCAAACCTTTTGAGTACTCTTTGGCCCAGCTAAGTGGGATGGATTCTTTGTGATTCCATCTATAGCCCCTTACTTTTATAACACCCTTCTCTAACAATGTTTAAAAAATGAGTGGGTAAAGTTTCCTTTTGCAGTCGCTCTGACCATTCATGCTTTGTCACAGTTACATCTGAGTCGCCAGCTCATGCACTGTCTACCCTGACTGACCCCACTGGCAAACCTATTCTTGTCGAACCTCTCTCCTCTTATTACTTGTAGCGGAACTCTTTCCGTCTCCGCAACTGACTGTCCTATCTGCAACAAAAAGTGGTGAGACAAAATAACATATTTCCCTGCTCTGTTGACTATGATGCAGTGGTAGTACAGTGCTACACTATTCTTCCCAGAGGACAGCATAAGTCTTACACCAATATTGCCAAGATTAGCTTCTGTAGATATGACCTCCCTTATTAAACGTATCCATGTTGACAAATGTAGAAAAGGTATGAATGAGACTGGATATCTTCACAATACAAGAGATGTATTATGTATTTCTGATGATGACGTAATCGAAACCGGTCAAATACATCTCTTGTATTGTGAAGATATCCAGTCTCATTCATACCTTTTCTACTCCCCTATTAAGTTTATATTGGTGGAGTGTCTTTCCCTGTCCGACATTATCGACCGCTTCCTCGCCAATGTCAGAAATGTTGGCGTTTGGGCCACCCAGCCCAACACTGGCGCTCCACAGCCCGCTGCCCTCTACGTGCCCAACCTGGTCATGACTGTGCAAATTGCTCTGCAGTTACGTATATGTGCCAATTGTGGTTGTTCCTATAATATATTTTATAGGAGCTCTGCTTATAAACTCGAATGTGAAGTAGCAGTTCTTAGATTCGCCTACCACATCCTCTCCTACACTCTCCTTTTCCTCTGCTTCTGAACATCTATCCCCTCTTATTCTCTTCACAAGAGGAACTTTGTTTCTCAGACCTCCCCACCCAATTCCCCTCCAGAAACTCTTGAAGAAATCCGAAAACTAGACATGACCCAAGAAAATGTTCCGCTCCCTAATACAGCCTCCAATCCCTCTATTCCTATTCCCTCTACATTCAAAGTATATATCTTAATCCACCCCACCCTCCTGTTCCGGACCCCCTCATGAACACCTGCACGGGTTCACAAGGGGTAATAGCACTGCACACAGCATTACCACACTCCTAAGCACAATATGCACCTCACCCGCCGTGGTTGCCTTCCTAGACCTGGAGAAGGTTTTTGAATTGGAAAGCCCGCTTGATCCAAAAGAGAGGAGTCAAAGGCAGACTCTTGGCCTAGATAGCTGACTATTTTAAAAATAGGTCAGCAAATGTCAGATTTCAAGGCCACCTCTCGCAGCACATGCCACTTGAAAATGGAACACCTCAGGGAGGGGTTCTTAGTCCAGCCCTGTTTAATACCCTCATGTCCAACATACTCGACATTCACCTGCCAGAGGGATGCAAGATCATCTCTTAAGCAGATGACTTGGCAATCATAGCCTCTGGCAATCACTGTCTAACTAGAGCTCATCGTTGTCTGAACCTGGTGTCTGAAGAGTGTTGTAAGACGGGTCTAAAAATATCGGCAGCAAAATCCAAAGCAATGGCTCTGAGAACTGATGTCGAAAACAAAAAACTCACTGTTCAGGGTACGGATCTGGAATGGGTTAAGGACTACCTACACCTTGGTGTATGGATAGGACACGCACTCACTTTCAAAAAGGAGATCCAATACCTGCTTGACAGAACCAAGGAAAGACTGTCAGAAATTTGAAGATATCCAAAACTTCCTAAACATGAGGATACTCATCTCTCACATCCACCATCCAATCTCTATATTCCCATTCCCTCTACATTCGAAGTAATTGCCGATATCCATCATCCTCCTCTAGTTCTCACTCCCACTCTCTCTCATCATACCCCATCCCCCCTTCTCCATGTGAAGCGTGAATCCTACGGAAAATTTCTTGCAGCTTGAGGAAGAGTTCATCTCCACTGTTTAAAAGTCTAAGAAATGTCGCCTTTCCACGACCACTAAAGGTATTTTTCGAATCATATACAGTGAATGAGCCAAAATCAGAGCTTTGCAAAATTTTCACATTAGTGTACCTGTTTTTGCATCTGCTTTTAGTACCACAGTATAACACATTACCAATCTAAACACAAAAGGCAAGGTTAGGAACAAGAAAATCAGTGTCATCCCACAGTAGTGACTAACACATGTCTTGACTGAAGTGTTTTGCATAGAGAAGCATTCAGGCGTCCGCTTTATCTTCATTTGTGTGAACCATCAAAACAGTAATTTGTTCGCGAGCTAGTCTGGTGCATTGAAAATGAGCTGTAACACACAGTTGGGTATCATATGGCTGGCTGAACTATGTGGGAGATTTTCATTTATTGGTAAGGTGTTATTTTATTTGCAGAAAAATCAAGTCGTTTTTCCTGTTCATGAGTTTGGTAAAAGAGAAGTTTTTACATAGTATATCCGAGGGTGATCCTCTCAGCATTCTTGACGGACTTACCATCAAATGAATCGAATAACATTTCTAGTCTGCTGGAAATATGCATTCCTAGTACCCCGAAAGTCGTTTTCTCCATTCATCCTGTGAACAAGACATTCTATCTTTTCTTTCTTTTCAAAACTGGACTTGTTTGTCGTTTTAATGCTTTCGTCGCGGTTGGGTAAGGCCCATGTGGGTGTTCCAGCACCAGTACCATGTTCAGGATTCTGTTTCTATCATGGTCATATAGTTTGTTGTCAGCTTTCAAAGATGCAAAAAGTATGCAAATCATTTGAAAAACAGGTATAAACAAAACTTTGGGGAAATATACTAAACATTGTATACTAATAAGAAACAGAGTAACAATGAATCGTGTCCTGTGTGCAGTGTTCATTTTACTTTATAAATAGGCAATTTCTACAGGTAGCATGGGAACGACCTTTGCTAGAGAAGATTCCACAATAACAGGCCCACCAAAGTTTTTTTTTTTTTTTTTGTAATAGAGAGGCATTCTTTCAGAGAATTATATAGGAGTTTGCCTCCCTGAAATGGTACCAAGATATCTGGCTCACGAACAATTACTCCGGAAAAAATGCACGTACTTAGGTCTGAAATTATACAAAGTATGCTTATGTGAACATGAAGAAAATTTCTCCAAAAATACATTGTCAACATTTTTAAGAAAACGTAGTCTAATTACTTCCATAGAGAATTGCTAGAAATTCAAGGGATACTGTTTTAGTCGCAAATGTTACAGCATTTACAATTTCACCTTTTACTTGACTCTTGTATAAAAAAAGACTAACATTATATGTGTATTTATTTCACTCTAAATAATAATGTGGGCACAGGTTTGCAATGAAAGATAAATTCCAATTGAATTTAACTACCCTACTTGATCAGTCTGTTCTACATGTTGCCATTGATCGTTCTTTTACGTTGGTGACCCTAAAAACGTGACTTCCTGCTATACTTAGGCAGTAAGCCCTTGCAGCACTCACTGAATATATTGAAATTCTGTACTATTTATATGTATGCTACAGTAATGTATCCTTAGAATGTACGAGAAGGTTGCTGCCTGTTTTGCGCCTAAAGAGTACATGACTGTTTTAACATGTGATAACAGTTGGCAAGAATTACTCTGTTTACATTTCTTATTGAATCAGGGTTACACAGTTCACGGGCAGCATAGACACTTTTGAATCTCGTATAACTCCAA
>NW_020870026.1:1010462-1012962 GCF_003789085.1 Penaeus vannamei
TCACGCACACACCACACACACACACACACCACACACACACACACACACACACACACACACACACACACACACACACAACACACACACACACACACACACACACACACACACACACACACACACACACACACACACACACACACACAGTGTCACACACACACACAGGAGACAGAGACAGAGAGACAGACAGACAGACAGAGACAGAAACAGAGAGAGAGACAGAAAGAGACAGAGACAGAAAGAGACAGAGAGAGAGAGACAGACAGACAGACAGACAGAAACAGAGAGAGAGACAGAAACAGAGACAGAAAAGAGAAAGAGAGAGAGAGAGAGAGAGGAAGAGAGGGGCAGCGCATGCCAACATTCTATCGATGTGGCCGAGTGATCACGAAAGCGCTTGCCTAACGCTGGCCTGGAATATTTCCACGAGATTGTGGAACTTTATGTGGCATCGTGCCGGCGCCGCTTGTGCATATCGACCAGTCAGTCAGCTGATGCCGGCTGAGGAGGAGTTGACCACATCATTGCACTGGCTTTTCTTTGCCTTTGTGAAGCGCTGGTTGCGGAAATGACAAAGACAGACATAGTACTTTGGAAGATATTCGTCCACACTGGGACTTATCACTTCAACGCAGATCTTTTAAGGCGTTTTTTATTGAATTTAGAATTGATGTATAAAAACACGAAATAAGGTGATAGCTTATCGAGTATTTCTCATTCTACGCCCAAGATTCCACTTTACCCTAATTTCTCCATTCTATCGTTAGTCACAGGAAGCGCCAACCCCAGCTTTCGGATCATGAAACAAATGAAAGGCATTTTCCAGACCTCCCATCCTTGTACGTATCTGTCCAGGCTCTATGGAAGTGTGACAGGGATAAGTGATATTGAGATGAGACGCTGAGCAGCCCATATGATCATTTCTTCATCTAGTGCAAAAGGCGTCACGCGCATGGACACCAATCCTCACATGCTGTATATAAACTGTTTCGCGTACCAGACAGGCTTATAGATAACAATAAAAGAGTTCCTTCTACTTGTAGCTCGATATGCCTAAATGCCAAAAAAAAATGTAACTCAATGTAACGAGACATTTCTTTTTTACATCTACCTTCTTTCATAAATGATAAAATCGACCAGCATGAGACCTTTTTTACATCTATTTCCTTTCTTAAATTATAAAATCGACCACCATATAATTTGACACACTCACCTGCATAAAGACGACGGTCAACAAGCAACCACCAGGCATATGCTGTCTAAAGTAAGAATGTGAAGTTAAAGATAGATTATTATTAATGTAAAGTTAGCACAGTTCGTCTATCTGTCTGTAGAACTTTGTGGTATAGATGGAGATCGTTTCGATTTGAAGCAATTAATGATTCTGCTTGAGAAGCCATGGTAAGGACACAGGCGAATGGTACGTTTCAGTCAGGAAACTTGTCTGCGCGAAAGAGGATTTAATTATCTTGATTAATCACTAGCTTTAGACTTGCGGAACCCGCTCTCGATGATGAAAGAGATCGTTAACTTTCTTTTCAAAGCCTCTCGGGTGAGGAAATAAACGGTAAAATTATCTTTTCGAATGTCTTGAGAGGAATTTCAAGACTTCTTCCCACTTTGGCATCATTTAGCATGACTGCATATATATTCTTACGCGTCTTCGGTGCCGATTCCCTTTGATCTTTATTTAGACATCGCCGAATCCAGCCCTGGCGTCTGAGAACGTGGTGCATGATCTACAACAGCTGCTTGAGCTCTGTACAAGGAAGCCAAAAATGCAAAAGGAAATGCGCTCTCTGTATTTTTTTTTTTTTTTTTTTTTTTACGAGAAAGGCGGAATCGAACGCAAATTTATTTACATAATTACATGAAACATTAAGAACTACTCGAATACAGTTAGAAGAAACGAGAAAGGCGGAATCGAACGCAAATTTATTTACACAATTACATGAAACATTAAGAACTACTCGAATGCAGTTAGAAGAAACGAGAAAGGCGGAATCGAACGCAAATTTATTTACATAATTACATGAAACATTAAGAACTACTCGAACACAGTTAGAAGAAACGAGAAAGGCGGAATCGAACGCAAATTTATTTACATAATTACATGAAACAGCTAAGAACTACTCGAATACAGTTAGAAGAAACGAGAAAGGCGGAATCGAACGCAAATTTATTTACACAATTACATGAAACATTAAGAACTACTCGAACAGTCAGAAGAAACGAAAAAGGCGGAATCGAACGCAAATTTATTTACACAATTACATGAAACATTAAGAACTACTCGAATGCAGTTAGAAGAAACGAGAAAGGCGGAATCGAACGCAAATTTATTTACACAATTACATGAAACTAAGAACTACTCGAATGCAGTTAGAAGAAACGAGAAAGGCGGAATCGAACGCAAATTTATTTACACAATTACATGAAACTAAAGAACTACTCGAACACAGTCAGAAGAAACGAAAAAAGGCGGAATCGACACAAATTT
>NW_020870026.1:1026124-1036124 GCF_003789085.1 Penaeus vannamei
GTCTTTCTTTTTCTTTTTTTCTTTCTTTTCTTTCTTCTTTTTCTTTCTTTCTTTCTTTTCTTCTTGTTCTTGTTCTTTTTCTTTTTTTTTCTTCTTCTTCTTCTTGTAGTTCTTCTTCTTCTTCTTCTTCTACTTCTTCTACTTCTTCTTTTTCTTCTTTCTTCTTCTACTTCTTCTACTTCTTCTTCTTCTTCTTCTTCCTCTTCTTTTTTTTTTTTTTTTTTTTTTTTTTTTTTTTTTTTTTTTTTTTTTTTTTTTTTGCTGGCGGAGAATAGTTTGGTGCTTGCGAGGTTGAAATTGTTATTCATTGAAAATTTTCTGCCGAGTCAACATCTAAGGTCATTGGCGGCGCGGAATCGGAGGAGGGAATCGCGGATGCAGTTTATATAAATCGATATCAAAAACTACGATGACGTGTTGATATTTCGACTTCAAAACTAACGTGGGGGAGTGCATTCGTAAATATAATTTGCTTGAAATACGCACACACAACTGCATATAAACACGCTCTAATACGCAACACACGCAAGCATACACACAACACAAAACGTACAGAAACACACACATCGACACACACAACACACACGCAAGCATACACACAACACAAAACGTACAGAAACACACACATCGACACACACAACACACACGCAAGCATACACACAAAACAAAACGTACAGAAACACACACATCAACACACACAACACACACGCAAGCATACACACAAAACAAAACGTACAGAAACACACACATCAACACACACGCAAGCATACACACAAAACAAAACGTACAGAAACACACACATCGACACACACAACACACACGCAAGCATACACACAACACAAAACGTACAAAAACACACACATCGACACACACACACACTTTCTATCCATACACACACAAACAAACAAACAGAAAGACACTGAAACACTCAGACATACACGTATTAATCAACACACTGATATACCCAAACATACAGACACATGCAAAACTCGAAAGATTTTTACTCTGTACTATCCAAGGAATCTTGACTTATCTTTTCGACATGAATATACTCGAAAGATTTTTGCTTTGTATTACCCAAGGAATCTTGACTTATCTTTTCGACATGAATATACTTTTCCCGAGTATCTTTTCGCTGCTTCACAGAGCACGTTATAAATGGTACTTAAAAATACGAGGAGAATTTCATCATCCTATTTCAAAGCTGAGTTACTTTCATTGTTCGTCAAACTCTCTCATTCCTCCGTCTCGTGTTTTATTTTCTTCTTTGTCTCCCTTTTTTATCTACGTCTTTGACTCTCTTTCTTTCTCTTGCTTGTACTTTTTGAGTCATTCTTTGCCTCTTTCTCTGTAGTTTTTCTTCTCCAACTCTTTCTTTTCCTCCATCTTTCCATCGCCATCTCCCTTTCTCCTCCTTCCCGCATATCTTCTTCTTCCCCTTCCACCTATCACTCTTTCACCCTCCCTCTCCTTCTTCCCTTCTTCTCCTTCCTCCACGTTCTCCTTGTTTTCCCTTCTACACCTCTCTTTTTCGCCCTTCCCGTTCTCCCTTCCTTTTCCCGACCTCCTTCGCCCTTCTTTTCTTCGCCATTCCCTTCCCTTCCTTCTTCGCCTTTCCCCTTCCCGACTTCTTTCGCCTTTCCCTTCTTTCCTTTCCTTTCCTCCCTCCTTCGCCCTTCTTCTTCCTTCCTTTCCTCTCCCACCCTCCTTCCCCTTTCCCCTTCTTCCTTCCCTCTCCCTCCTTTTCCCTCCCTCCTTCCTTTCTCTCCCACCCTTCTTCCCTCCTCCTTTGCCTTTCCCCTTTTCCTTCCCTCTCCCTCCCTTCTTACTCCTCCTCCCGCTCTGCATTCGGATATTAATCACAAATATTTTCAGGCCGGGCGCGTGCGGGCGTCGATACAGCCAGCATCTCCCGGCCTGTCCCCTTCTAGCCCGAGAAATATATTCACTGGCCACCCGATACCTCTCTATTATGCTGAAGCGAGCTGCGTGCCAATACCTCTCCGTGTATTCTAGCCTGGGCGATTATGTACGCGAAAATATGTATATTTTTCTTTCGTATTTAAAACATTTTCTTATGCATTTGCTTAAGAGATTGTTGATATTTATTTCAGTGATTAATCTCGCTCTGAATGGACAAAAAAGAGAAGGAAAAATCATATGTGATCATGCTCGCGTCAGACACGTAATCTTTTCGACTCTTTCTTTTGAAAATGCGTATATTAATCATTCAGAGTGCATGCTGCTGTTAAAAAAAACTACGTATTTTTTTTCTGAAAGATCTCCCTTACCCCTCTCCCCTTTGGCTAAAGCTTGTTTCATTTTCTGTTTAATTCCACGTATATATATCCCTTGCTTGTCTTACTTTTTATTTACTTTTCGAGCATTCGTCTGGCGTTTCAACTTCGAGCCGACACTCCGGCTTCTTTAAAAAGGCAGCAACCTTCTCTTGATGTTGCAGCGAAAAAGGTATTGTTTGAATTAACTCTCACTCCGTATGTCATGGCAAAGAAGGCCGTGTGGACAAAGGTACATACGCAAATACAGCTACGCATATACAAATACGCACAAATGTACATTCATAAGAAAACATACAGAATCAAACACACGCCACGTCTCTCTCTCTCTCTCTCTCTCACACACACACACAACACTCTCTCTTTCTCTCTCACACACATACTCTCTTTCACACACACACACACACACACACACACACACACACACACACACACACACACACACACTTTCTCACACACACACTCTATCTCTCTCTCTCTCGCACACACATACACACTGTAAAATTCATATCAAAACATACAGAATCAAACACACACCACATCTCTCTCTCTTTCACACACACACATACACACACACTCCCTCTCTCTCTCTCTCACACACACACACACTAGCTCTCTCTCTCTCGCACACACACACACACACACACTGCAAAATTCATATCAAAACATACAGAATCAAACACACACTGCATCTCTCTCTCTCTCTCTCTCTCTCTCTCTCTCTCTCACACACACACACACACACACACACACACACACACACACACACACACACACACACACACACACACACACACACACACTGCAAAACCTAACCATTTCAACCCCCAAGCCTGAGATACCGAGAGCTCTTAAATGAACTTAACAAAACTGATTCTCTCAAATACGATAATGACTGGGAATGCAAATGGCTAATGATATACCTGAGGATTGCTAATTAGTGCGAAACTCACCATATCCACTTGCACAGCGTGTATTTGCAATGACAAGGCAGGCGATTGCAACATATAGACCCGGATCATTATTGTCATAATTACCATTGTTATTATCATTTCGATTATTATTACTGTTATCATTATCATTATTATTATTGTTATCATTATCATTATTGTTACTGATATCATTATCATTATTATCATTATTATTTTTATCGTTATTATTATCATTGTCATTATTCCTATCATTATTACAATCGTTACTATTGGCATTATCATTATTATTATCATTACTATTATTAATAGTAGTATATTTTTATTATTCGTAGCAATGTTTATCATTATCATTATTGCTATTATCGTTTTTGTTATTCGTGATAATGAATAACAAAACGATATTAGTATCATTAACATCATCATCATTATTGTTATCATTATCAGTCTTATGTGATTTTCGGTATTATTATTTTATCATTAATATTATTGTTATTAATAGTATCATTACTTTATCATTATCATGATAATGATAATCATTATTGTCATTATTATTATTACTAGGATTATTATCACTACTATTATCAATACAATTATCATAATCATTATTGTTATCATTTTTATTATCATTATAATTACCATTATCCTTATCATTGATAGCATTAATACTATGCATCATTACTATCATTATTATTGATATCAATTACTAATCTTATCCTCTTAAAGTGATTATCATTTTCATTATTGTTGTCATTATTATTATTATTATTATCATTATTTATATCATCATATTTTATCATTACTATTATCTTTGTGATCCTTTTTAATACTGTAATTATCATTATTATTTCTATTATTGCTACTTTTGCAATAATTATTGTTAATGTCATAATAATTGCGATGATATTTTTTCCTCATTACTATCAGTATTATTATCATTATCATTACTATTATCATTATTACTATCATTATGCTTATCATCATTATTATACTACCATCATCATTAATTTGAAATCTCAGAAATAGGATGATATTTTCAAGTTCAATAGCATTCACGAACAGGTGACAACAAACCACAAAAGTGTCCCTTCTAAGTTTATAACGATTCTTGTTGTACGTAATAATGTGGCGTTGCATTATTTCCACCCAGAGGTCTAGATTCAATTCGTTAGTGAAATCTTCAGACTTCTTTCCCTCAGTTCTAGTTATCACCGGTATAGTCAAGAGCTTTTGATTTTCTATAACCTGATAATTGATTTTCTATAACCTGACAATCTCTTCCTGCAGCAAATGATATTGTTACCTTATCAAAGTCTTTTTCGCACACTCGATAATCATTTAGTATCGCACTATCAATTATTATGGCCTCTTTTTACTTGCCTAAAATAACCAAAACTGGCTTTCTTGCCTCTATTAATCACAAGGTATGTCTAAATTTCAGACAGGTGTATGTGTGTCTGTGTATACTACCCTCCTATGATTTTTAAATATAGTGCTTTGCTGTTTTTATCCCCGCTATTTCAAACAGTTTCTAGCGGATGTGCGAGGCTATATTATGACGCCGCTGCTCGCCTTCCCTCTCGCTTAATCTGCTGCATTCACTAACGCTTTTGTCACAAAGCACTTTACACAAAGAAGACTCGACAGACTTATCGTTCTTATACGTTATATAACCATTACGGAACAACTATTCTTGCACGCTGTATGTCAATGCTTCCTTTGGTCATTTCAGGTCTTCCTTTGTAAGCAACTTCCAAGTGTTATCAGGGTCCTTTTTTTTTCTTTTTAATTTCCTCCACATGTTTCTTGCATCTGTCTTATTCTTGCCACGAAGATGAGCCCTCAAAGCTAAGCCGATACGCCTGAGGCATTCTTTTCCAAATGTTTCTGTAATTTCCTTTTTTCTTCGCACTCTAATATTCACAGGAATCTGTACCCTTCCGACGTCCTCTCGCTCACCTTCTCCTTGCTGGGTCACTGAATCTCTTCCGTTTTTTCACACTTTTTCGCGCTTCAGCACCAAAACCCCACACTTCCATATTAACAAACTCCTGTATATTTCATATCTCTTTTATTCTCTGCACTGATGTAACCTTCCTATTCTTTCCACGAAGGTTTAGGACATCCATAAATCATAGGTAATTGACCTTAGAATTATCACTACTAAATAAATAGCCTGTTCTCCTCTATTTCAGATCGTCTGTAATAGGTACCATACAGTGACAAAAAGTAAAGGGGGTAAGATATCACCTAGGGGCCGGATTCACTAACATACGATCGTAACGCATTTACCAGCGGTCATTTACCATTGCATTTACCAGTGATGGCAGAAATGGTAATTTGGATATGCTGTTAACAATCGTAAATCATCTCATTCTAATGGTAGCCGACAGAGGGCTCTGGTAAAGCAATTCCACAATCAGCGAAGCGCCATAATCTTATGTTCATTCGGCCAATCACGTAACATGTAAACAAAACTACATACAGCGAGCTTTTTTTTTAACAATCGTCTCAGCTAAAACACCATTTAAGCACCATACCATACAGTGATAAAAAGTAAAGGGGGGTAAAATATCACCCAGGGGCCGGATTCACTAACATACGATCGTAACGCATTTACCAGCGGTCATTTACCATTGCATTTACCAGTGATGGCAAAGCGGGATTCATGAAGAAATGGTAATTTGGATCAGCTGAGTTACAATCGTAAATCGACTCATTCTAATGGTAGCCGACAGAGGGCTCTGGTAAAGCAATTCCACCAATCAGCGAGCGCCATACATAATCTTTTAGGTTCCTTCGGCCAATCACGTAACATGTAAACAGAACTAGACGCATTGAGATTGTTTTAATAATCGTCAAAGCTAAAACACTATTTAAGCATATGTAGAAAAAAAGAATATATTTATTTGATTATATTCATCATGTTGGATATATATTTACTGTATAGATAGGAACCAATACAAACACTGTTATATTAATATATTATTGTTTACCTCAAACCAGAGACAGTCCAAACAGCCTTTTATTTATATATTTTTCATAATTGTTAAACAAAGAGCCGGACCAAACAAAATTTTTATTCATCGCCATTTGTTGTCAAAGGAAATATTTCAAGCATATTCTTGCCCACGCACTTTGGAGTTTATTGTCAAAATGCCGACAGACACAGATATTGCTATACTCGTTTAGGGTTGGTATTGCCAGTCTATTTATCAGCAAGGTAGTTTTTTTATAGCATTTGCAAAAATTATGTCAGGGAAGAATTCTTTAAGAGTTCACTTATTTATCGGTTCCATGCATTCTAGTATAATGTAGGCCTACAATTTTACGAGAATTTGTGTAGATTTTATTCTTGCTAGTTCCATGTGAAATTTTTATTTCTTCACTATGTCTACAGTGTGATATTTGTTTGTCATCATAATAGTTACATCAGGTGTAAAAACAAACCCAAAACTTTGCTTAGATTTTTTTTTTTTTTTTTTTTTTTTTTTTTTTTTTTTTTACGAGATGACACGTGATGACATCGTCTTCCCAGAAGTTACCAGTGCTCTGACCACTGGTAAAATTTACCATGGTAACTCCGATGGCAAGTTGTTAGTGAATACCACCGCTGTCTGTTTACCATGTGAACTGCGATTATCATTATTATTACCAGTGATTTTACCATCGTTAGTGCGTTAGTGAATCCTTGTCCTGATGTTTACGCTCCTCTTTTTCTCTTTTTTTCAGTTACTTATCATTTTCTTAATGACATTTATTATATTGTTTGACACCTGTGCTGATTCTAATTATTATGGTTATTGTTATTATCTCTGTTATTTTTTGTATATTATCATTATCATTGTTATTATTGTCATTGTTATTGTTATTATTGTTATTATTATTATTATTATTATTATTATTATTATTATTATTATTATTTTTGTAGACATTATCATTATGATTATCATCTTTTATCACTATCAACATTTATCATCATTATTATTTTTGTTATCGTTGTTATCATTATTATCAGTTATTATTTTTGTTATTACTATTACTATTATTATTATCATTGTTCTCATTATTCTTATTATTATCCCTATTATTATCATTATCATCCATGTTATTGTTATTGTTATCATCATTATCATTAACACATTACAATAATTTCTATTATCATTATCCTCATCATCAATACTTCCACTATTCATATTACTATTTTTATCATCATTATTTTCATCAACATTGTAATTATTATCATCATTATAATGATTATTGTTATTGTTATTTCAACTATTATTACCATCAATAATGGCATTGTTGTAATTGTTTTATTAAATTAACATTATCGTAAATACTATAATTTATGCAGATACGTAATTATCATTACCATTGTTTATTTCACATCATTACCCTTAGTATTCATCTTAGTACAAGATATACTCTAATTCCCATCTTTCACACAGCTAGTCTATGTCCTATACTCTAGGATTTAGTTGACATTTTTTTCATTCATAATTCTAAGACTTATATACACCTATGCAGTCATACATTCACGTACTCAGTTCATCATATTCTTCTTACACCAAAGTTCTTTTTCTTATTTATATTCACAAAGGTATCGGAGTCTTTTGAAGTCCTTTCCTGTCTTAAACAACGCTGCAGATGATAGAACGAGTGGGGGGGGGGGGTATAGAAGAGGTGGAGAGGGGGGGTAGGGAGAGAAGGGGAAAAGGGGAGATAAGAAACAAAAGCAACAGCTGTTTGTGGCAGTTGCTACGTATAAAGGAAAAGCAAACGAGGGAGTTGGCAACTGTTTTATAGATTTTTGCGTTTCGTTTCATGTTAATATATTCATTGTATATATATATATATATATATATATATATATATATATATATATATATATATATATATATTATATATATGTACGCATATATAACTGTCACAAACACATCCACACACAACACGCACGCAACACACAAACAAACCACACACACAAACACACACACATACACACACACACACACACACACACACACACACACACACACACACACACACACACACACACATATATTATATAATATATATATATAATATATATATATTATTTATTTTATATATATATAAATTGATAATTACACACGCACACACACACCACACACACATACATACATACATACATATACATACATACACACACACACACACACACACACACACATATATATATATATATATATATATATATATATATATATATATATATATATATATATATATATATATATATATATATATATATATATATATATATATATATATATATATGTGTGTGTGTGTGTGTGTGTGTGTGTGTGTGTGTGTGTGTGTGTTTGTGTGTGTGTGGTGTGTGTGTGTGTGTTATATATATACTGCTTATACTGTATATAAACGCTTGCTATCGGCCCGTTTGTTCTGTGCGAGGCCCGACCCAATGAGCATTCATTATTCGGACATGCATATACGCCGAAATGCATATCTATCAGTCTGGACATACATAGATAGATAAATATATATGTGCCTGATGAAGGAGAGTTATGCATTAATTTTGTGTATATGCATATCTGTACATACCGGCCTTACAACACTAATTAGGGAAACATGGTATCACTGTAAGAATAAAGAGAGACAACAATACAGAAACGAAGAAATACAAACAAAACAAAACCCAAAAAATGAAAAATAAAATAAACACAAACCATACATGAAAAGAAAAACAACAGAATTTCAATACTATTAAAGCACATTATTTTACATTTAGCACAACAAATTATAGCCTCACCCGCCCGTCTTTGGTGAACAGCGCCGCATAACTCGAGTGGCTCGTCTCACCTGGCCGTTGTCCCCCAAGCATCCACGACCTCATAAACACGGGCGCCTCACCTCACCTCTCGCCGTCGCGTCACCTGACAGACTGACCAATTAGAGCTTCCGCCTCCTGTCACGCGCGTCAGATGACAGACAATCTCGACAATTATCTTAATATCAGTCACGGGAATTGAAGGCTGAGAGAGTCTCGTCGGATTATTGGTGGGTGATAAGGGGGGGGGGGGGGTTAGGAGGATGTGGGGGGGGTCTCGTCGGATTATTGGTGGGTGATAAGGGGGGGGGAGGGGAAGGGAGGAGGAGGATGTGGGGGGGGAAGGGGAAGGAGAGGTTGGGTGTTGGGGGAGGAAAGCAGAGGGGAGGGGGAATGGGTAGGGGAGTCCAGATAAGGGGCAAGGGATAGGAGGGTAGAGGGTAAGGGGAGGAGATAAGGGAATACCGGATAAGGGGTAGGAAAGTAGAGGATAAGGGGCAAGGGATAAGGCAATACCGGGGACAGGGTGATAACGTAAGTACAGGTCAAGGAGAAGGGGATAAAGAGTAGGAGAATAAAAACGAAGGAGAGCGGTGGGAGGAAATACAGACGAAGGGGTAAGGGTTAGAAAGAAGTAAGGGATTGGAAGGGAGGTAGGAGGAGGTAGGAGGAAGCAGGAGGAGGTATAGGAGGAAGCAGGAGGAGGTATAGGAGGAAGCAGTATGAGGAAGCAGGAGGAGGTAGATATGAGGAAGCAGGAGGAGGTATGAGGAAGCAGGAGGAGGTATGAGGAAGCAGGAGGAGGTATGAGGAAGCAGGAGGAGTAGGAGGAAGCAGGAGGAGGTAGGAGGAAGCAGGAGGAGGTATGAGGAAGCAGGAGGCAGGAGGAGGTAGGAGAGAAGTATGAGGAAGCAGGAGGAGGTAGGAGGAAAGGAGAGGAGGAA
>NW_020870026.1:1053624-1056599 GCF_003789085.1 Penaeus vannamei
ATTTTCTTTTTGTATTTCAGTTTTGTATATTTTCCATACTGTATATGCGTATTTCAGTTATGAATATTATATTCCTTCTACCTCTTTCGTTTATCATTATTGTTTCATATATTTTCCGTATATCTGCATTTACACCTGTAATTCATCTGTTTTGTATGTCCAAGATTCATGCATCCCTATTTCATTTATTTCGTCATTTATCCCTTTCTTCTGTATCTTATTCATTTGTTCATATACCCGTGATATATCTATCCCTGTTATATAACCATATTTTGTATATCAGTTTCCGTTTTCCGTTTTTCCTCTTTATATTCCATATTTCCCTAGTTCATCTATTTATATTATATCTACATTCCACCGATCTATCCCACATGCCCGCCTCTCTTCTCACATTCGCAAATAAAGAGAGAAAGGAAGAAACATAAGAAGTAAAGAATAAACAGATAAGCGAAGAAGAAATATAACATAACGGCGAAACAGAAAACGCAGTCATTTCCCCCAGAAAGGAAGAAACAGAAGAAGTAAAAAATAAACAGAAAACCGAAGAAGAAACACAACAAAACGACGAAAAAAAAAAGAAGAAGCAGAAGTAAAGAAGAAGCAGAAACCCGAAGAAGAACAACAAAACAAAACGACGAAGAAGAAAAAGAAGAAGCAGAAGTAAAGAATAAACAGAAACCCCGAAGAAGAAACACAGGCAAAACGACGAAGAAGAAAAAGAAGAAGCAGAAGTAAAGAATAAACAGAAAACCCGACGAAGAAACACAACAAAACGACGAAGAAGAAAAAGAAGAAGCAGAAGTAAAGAATAAACAGAAAACTCGAAGAAGAAACACACAAAACGACGAAGACAGAAAACGCAATAATTTCCCCAGAAAGGAAGAAACAGAAGAAGTAAAAACCAAAAGAAGACGAAGAAGAAACACACAAAACGACGAAGAAGAAAAAGAAGAAGCAGAAGTAAAGAATAAACAGAAAACCCGAAGAAGAACAACAAAACACGAAAACAGAAGTAAAGAATAACAGAAGAAGAAACAGAAGTAAAGAATAAACAGAAACCCGAAGAAGAAACACAACAAAACGACGAAGAAGAAAAAGAAGAAGCAGAAGTAAAGAATAAACAGAAACCGAAGAAGAAACACAACAAAACGACGAAGAAGAAAAAGAAGAAGCAGAAGTAAAGAATAAACAGAAAACCCGAAGAAGAAACACAACAAAACGACGAAGAAGAAAAAGAAGAAGCAGAAGTAAAGAATAAACAGAAACCCGAAGAAAAAACACAAACGACGAAGAAGAAAAAGAAGAAGCAGAAGTAAAAAGAATAACAAGAAACCCGAAGAAGAAACAACACAACAAACGACGAAGAGAAAAGAAGAAGCATAAAGAATAAACAGAAAAACCCGAAGAAGAACATAACGAAAAACAGAAACCCGAAGAAGAAACACAACAAAACGACGAAGAAGAAAAAGAAGAAGCAGAAGTAAAGAATAAACAGAAAACCCCAAGAAGAAACACACAAAACGCCGGAGACATTCCCCCAAGACGCTGTAAACTGCAAGGTCTATCCCCGGCCTTATTGCCTTCATAACTGTCTTGACTTGATTATACGGACGCGCTATTGTACGCCAAGGGGACAGCAAACGCCCCTCGTGACGCTCCGACTCCAGAAAGGACACGGGGGGGGGATCAGCCGCCAGGTGAGCGTTGTGACATGCGATCTACCCCGAGCGAAATTCGGGGAAATGTCCCCTCATTCCGGGGTCAATAGAGGGACACGAGCTTCGGGGGTGGGGGGGGGGGGAGAACGAGGACCGCCTGCAGTGGGGTGGGGGTGGGGGGGGGGGACGCTCTCGTGCCGGGCGAGAAATGGCGAGAGTTCCCGAGATGCTATAATCGCCAACGACGTATGAAAACTTCGGAGAGGGGATAAAAAGAGGAGGAGGAGGAAAAGGGTGATAAGAAGTAGATATTAGGTGATAAGAAGATATAAGAAGTAGATATTACAAGTAGATAGTAGGTCCTTTTGCAGGCACAGACGCACACCGATATACAGACATATAGATGGATAATTAGAAACAGACAGACATATGGGGATAGATAGGTAGATAGATACATACATATATACATACATCACGCATATACACATACATACATACATACATATAAACGTACATACATAAATACATACAAACATACATATACATACATAAATAGATGTAGATATACATTAGATAGATAGCTAAATCAACAGATATATAGATCAATATATGAATAAAAAGACAGATGCAATAGCTAGATAAGTAGATAGATAAATAGACAAACAGATAGATAAACAGGACAAGATAGATGGATAGATAGTCAGATAAGCAGATAGAGAGATAAGTACATATACACACAGATAAAAGGGTAGTAAGTCTGCCAAACAATTAGTGTAGACCAAAATAGATATAAGGTAATCGTATATATAAATAGATAGAATGAGAGACAAACAAAAAGATAAGTGATAAAAATGGTCAAGGCAAACGTACTCTCCTCAAGCCCACAAAACAACTATTTCAACATTAGAACTTCATTTTTCCTTTTTAAAACTTCGAAGATCAAGATTTAGGATCTCGAACTCTCATTCTTTTTTGTGGTTTTCTCGCGTTCTTTTCCCTCTCTCTCCCACTTTCTTTTTCTTTAGTACACTTCTCTGATTCTGCCTATCTCTTTCTTTCTTTTCTCTCTCTCTCTCTCTCTCTCTCTCTTCTCTCTCTCTCTCTCTCTCTCTCTTCTCTCTCTCCTCTCTCTCTCTCTTCTCTCTCTCTCTCTCTCTCTCTCTCTCTCTCTCTCTCTCTCTCTCTCTCTCTCTCCTCTCTCACTCCTCCCATCCTCTCCTCTTTTCTCGCGTCTTCACCCTCCCACCCATCTTTCTCCCCACCCTCTCATCTCCCCTCCCCCTCCCCCGCCTATATAAACTTTTCTTTAATTCCTAT
>NW_020870026.1:1116699-1119199 GCF_003789085.1 Penaeus vannamei
TATATATATATATATATATATATATATATATATATATATATATATTATATATATATATATATATATATATATATATATATATATAATATATATATATTATATATATATATATTATATTATATATATATATATATATTTAGAAATACATGCGTATGCATATACGCATATATACTTGACCATGTATACACAAGAAATAAATCTCACGTGATTAGTACCTTGAGAAGAAGACGGTACATGTAACAGAGCAAGTAAAATCTCGTTTGCCGCCAACCATGACTGGCACATTTCCTGCCTCTTCCCGATTTTTTTTTGCTTCTTTCTTGTTTTGTTTTGTTTTCAAGAGATCACTTGGCGACTTCGAACTGAATAATGTGGTAACTTGAGGCAAAAGGTCCCACCGTATAAATATCAGGACGAAGATCCAGGGCGGTACACTCCTCGGTGGATCCCGTCAGCCACAACAGCCAAGATGCGTCGCGGTCTCATGGTGAGAAAGGGGTTATTTGACATCAATAACAATTATATATATATGTAGACGACTTTCTGATATATCCGCATGACTTCTTAATTATTTTGTAAATACATGAATTACCGCATTTCTTAATTATTTTGGGAGTTTATACATGAATTACTGTGTTGATTTGTAGAAGGAATATGATATAATTATAAAGTCTCTGATTTATGTCACAGGTAATAAGCGTAGCGCTGCTGGCGACGGCGATGGCTGACAGTGGTTACGGAGGACGCGGAGGAGGAGGTGGAGTGGTGGTAGTCGGCGGTGGATTCGGAAGTGGAGTGCAGTCGGCGTGGATTCGGAGTGGAGGCGGTGCAGTCGGCGGTGGATTCGGAAGTGGAGGTGGTGCAGTCGGCGGTGGATTCGGAAGTGGAGGTGGTGCAGTCGGCGGTGGATTCGGAGGAAATGCTATTGGAGGTGGAGTCGGCGGTGGAGCAGGTGGAGCCGGAGGTTATGGCGGAGGCGGAGTAGGAGGAGGCAGTGTGGCTCCTGGAATTCTTGTTGGAAGCGGAAGCCTCCCAAGTGTTGGTGGAAATGGTTTCGGAGGTAATGGAGGGAGCTATGGAAGGAGGTAAATTGTTTACGTAACTTAATTACCAAAGTTTGATACTTTCTCTAGAAAGAAGAAAGTTTATCGATCAAAATAAAGCCTTATAAAAAGAACCTTTTTAAATACACCCCATTACTATGCTGATTATGTGTCTGTGTTTGATATTTCATCTTACTTACACGGGCACAGCACATTAACATATCTGGCCGTGTATTTCTTCAAAATGTGTTACCTGTAGATTTTCCGGCCACATGTCACCTGAAGAAGGGCTCTGTCTTGGTCCTGCAAGACATTGCTTATTGTATCTTGCTGCAATTATATACGAACTGATTCCCCATGATAATCCCACAGTTACCGCCTAAATAAATAACTATTAAATGATGCTAAATTTCAGTGCAAGATTTATAGTTTACAACAAATTTCTTAACTGCAATGAGTGGCATATCTTGGCCACTTCAGTGTAGATCAGTCGATAATTTCACCAATGCCTATTAAGTCTTACGCTGAATATTTGGGAGATCAAGGTCTTTGTCAGCCAGCTTTAGGGTTGTTTACCTCAGACTTCGGCGAAAAGATTGCCTTCGCTTCTCTTGATCTGGGAAATATCCTTTTCAACATACACCAATAAGGAGGTGGAACATACAACAGGGCCAATTCGTGTGGCCCACGGAAAACTAGCCAAACACGAGTTCACGAACAGAAACTTAAGCAGAAAAATAAGCATCATGGTCTACTAGGCATTAGTTTATAAAACCTATCATACAGTTATGAAATTTGGCCTTTTTATCGCAGCCAGATTTTAAGAAATTGGGCAATGCCATCAATAAAATCTGGGTGTCGTTCTTAACATCGAATGAAAGGATTATATAGTAAACATCGGTGTAATGAACAAAACATTGAAGCGACCATCCCGGAACATCATTTACGATGATCAGATACACGCAGTTTGAATACAAAAAGAAAAGAAAGAAACTTCCTCACCATATCTGGCACGTTGACCACAGGAAAGAGCGTGGATGCTCTTTGCAAAGAGAGAAGGACGAACTGAAGTCGAACGAAGGATAGACTAACGACTGGGAGGAGGTGGCTCATCATTGCTCCCTTTGGCGACGAGCTCTAACAGATGGATAAAAGTCCTTTGAATCTGAGAGGAGAAACAAGAAGGAAACTAGGAAAAAGCAGAGAAAGAATTTCTTTTTTACAGACACAGCCATCAGTCACAATACCATGCAGCTTCTTCAACCGTAAATTCCGGGCAAACATAGGTTAAAGGGGCAATTCCTCGGTGACGGACGTTACATTCAAAGGGGTTGGAAGTTATTTCAGTTGCCATTATTACAAGAGTAGTACCTCTTAGCACTCGGTACTCTTAGCACTCGGTACTGCGCAATAGGCCTGCTTATGCAACTAACATTCTCATGCCAAGAGGAAATATT
>NW_020870026.1:1126699-1131699 GCF_003789085.1 Penaeus vannamei
ATTGGATCATCTTCTTATGTATATCCGGTATACTATCCTCTATGTATAATACAGATTGATTATTCAACGGCCATAATATAAGGGTATAATAAATAACTCGAGGCCATTTTATCCTGTATATACAGGAAGTCTTCCGATATAATAGTCACATCAAAAGGGCAAATAGATAATGAAAGAGAGTATACGTAGCGGGAATTGTGTAAACATAAAATGTGCCGTACACGTTTATTCAGCTTAGTAGTTAAATCATACAATATACTATGGGGTTTGAAATTACATATGTGCACTAGTAGCGCAGAATGAGGTAATAATAGAGATAGACATATAGTGGCCAGTACAGAGGGGGGGGGATTATATATATAATATTATATATACGTGTGTGTATACAGAGATTGGAGAGATAATAATATTACAGTAGGATGGTAGTAAGTAGAGACGTGTAGTAAAAATATTAAATATATAAGATTAAAAAAAAAAAAAAAAGATATATATATTATAAAGACTGTATTTAATAGTAGTATATATATATATGTATAATATGTGTGTGTGTGTGTGGTGGTGTGTGTGTGTGTGTGTGTGTGTGTGTGTATGTATAAAATACTTCATACATGAAACATGGCATTATATATATTATATATAATCTATATATTATATACTATATATATATATATATATATATATATATATATAATATATAGCATATATATGACTATATATATGCATATGAAATATATTATATATTATATATAATATACCAGAGGATATATACCTATCTATATATATATACCTAGGTAAGTCAAACCCTAGTACTATATTAAGTATACTAAACATATGTACACTTACATATATATACATATAAACCTACACATAGAGAGGTATATATATACTAGAGATATATTATAGTCTATCATAAGTATATACTATATAATATATATATATATATATATATATCGTATATATACATTTATCTTTTCATATGTATAAATATAACCCCCTCTTCGGGCTATATTAAATATACTAGACCTACACAGCACTAGACCATATATACGCCTTATTACTATCTTATATGTCGAGCCCTAGTATTATACTAATATACTCTATACACTCGACTACTTACTGAGCGACTTTTCTTACTTCATCGCTCACTATATACGAGTATCATAGGTGGTATGGGTCCGGAGCAATATATTACTAATATGTCCTGGCTGGCTTTTGTTATATAGCTTATGTCTGTATGTAATTATACTTATGAGTAGTGATAGTATGAGCGTATTAATATTATAACTTATAGTATAGATAGATTAGGATATATAGTGTAATATTACATACATTATAACCCTACTAAATCCCACATTGACATATCACCACAACACACACATAAACAACACACTCATACACATTAATAATTTGTATTATTAAATACAACATACATAACTGTTATTATACTTATCATATATAGTATATAGTATATATACATTATATTATTCACAATATATGTGTATTGTATCATTATACCCATATATAAATATATATATATATATACTCTACCTTAAATATATAACCCTATAGTAAATATTATATATATTCCTACTACTCTGTATACTATATGTTTATTATCTGTATATTTTATATATATATATATACTATATATATATATATATAATATAGTATATATATACTTATATAATATAATAATAATTAATATGATTAATGTGAATGTGTTGTTTGCTGTGTGGTGATGTTGTGTGTGTGTGTGGTAGTGTGTGTGTGCGTTTGTAGCTGTGAAGGTGGTAATGTATGAATTCTATAA
The DNA here is from genome assembly GCF_003789085.1 of Penaeus vannamei. NCBI lineage: Eukaryota > Metazoa > Arthropoda > Malacostraca > Decapoda > Penaeidae > Penaeus > Penaeus vannamei. The sequence goes on from NW_020870026.1 coordinate 1,128,510, forward strand.
CAATTAATTCACTATATTTATAGAATTAATAATAATATATATAATTACTTATAATATATTATATATTAATTAATTAAATAGATATACTTAATATACTTTATTAATATATATGTAATATATTAAATATATATGTATGTATTAGTATATATGTATTTTCATATTTATATAATCATGCCAGTGTTTTGTGAATGTAACATTCAACACACACATATATATATCTACATAATCATACAATCTTATATATTAGTGAACAGAATCATCTTAGCATATGTACATACATATGATATGCTCAATATATCGATCTTATAATCTAGCTATCTAAAAGATTGTTATCCTCTATATTCAAAACATCGTAACCATATATATATTAACCTATCTTTACTCTCTATCTGTTTGTATTCTGTTATTATCCTACTCATACAGGGTATAGATCACCATGTGGTGTGTTGTTTGTTACGATCATTAACCATAAAAGAATATCCTGTTACAGTGATAGGTGCGCTTATGCATCTACGCTACGCTTATGCACAGTTTGATGGTTATAGCGTCATCTGTGGTGTGTGTGTGTGTGTGCAAGTGCATTTTGCTTGTGCATATGCCGAATACCTGGAAAATGGCATTTTGATAATTACTCCCTCAGAAGAAGAGGATACACGTAGTGACTCCAGTAAAATCTCGTTTTCCGCCAACCATGACAAACGTATTTTCCATCTTATTTTTTTCTTGTTTTTACTTCGTTTTGAAGAATGCAACTGTATTTTTCCGTGGTAATATATACAACTGGTAACTGAGGCTAAATCCCCGACTTAAATAAATCAGCACAGCTATAATAAGCGATACACTCCTCGGTGGAATCTGTCAACCACAACAGCCAAGATGCCTCGTAATCTCATGGTGAGAATGCAGTGGTTAACTCACAAGAGCAATTTAGTCTTATTATTATGTAAAGATGTGTAATGTTCTCCTTCTTTTTTCTTTGACTATCCGTAAGCATTGCTGTTGTCTTTTTCAACGAAAGTAATTCATAAATCATAAGAATCACATTTACATAACTCATGAAATATCATCAAAAAGAGAAGGCTTTTTAATGCTTTTTAAGCTAACGATTCCTGTACATGTTCAAATTCCAGGTGATAAGCGTAGCCTTGATGGCGACAGCGTCCGTGGCTATGGCTGGTGGAGGATACGCAAGTCGCCGTGGTGGAGGTGGAGTGGAGGCGGAGGCCATAGTGGAGGTGGAGGGAGGCCACATCGGAGGAGGATTCAGCGGCGGAAGTGGAGGCATCGGAGGCGGAGCTGGTGCCGTCGCTGGCGGATTCGGGGCAAATGGAGGCGCTGGATTCAACGGCGGCACGGATTCGGTGGGAATGGAGGCGCTGTGGTTAGCGGGGAAGCGGATTTGAGTCAGTGGTGTGGGAGGAGGTGTCGGAGGTGGAGCTGGAGGAGGATTTGGAGGAGCCAGTGGTGTAGGAGGAGTCGGAGGTGGAGCTGGAGGATTTGGAGGTTTAAATGGTGGTGCTGGTAGTTACAGTGGAGGTAATGGAGGTTTAGGCGGTGGAAATGTCGGTTTTGGTGGTGGAAATGTCGGGTTGGTTGTGGAAAATGGCGGTTTTTGGCGTTGGAAGTGGAGGTTTTGGAGGTGGAAATGGTGGGTTAGTCACAGGGAATGGAGGTTTTAGCGGTGGCAACGGCGGATTTGGCGGTGGCAACGGTGGAATTGTTGGAAGCAGTGGCAGTTTTGGCGGTGTTGGCGGAGGTAATGGCCGTCGAAGCTATGGAGGGAAGTAAAGCCACTCGCCTCAGTTACCAAAGCATGACCTGTTGAAAGAATAAATTAAAGGTTTATGATACAAGTTATTTCTTTATCACCCATCCAATCAATATATCGAAACAACCATAATACAGAGGGTCGGTCATACTAGTCTATTCTATTCAAGGATCCCTTTACAGAGTGAGATGCTTCCCCAGCTGTGAAGGGAAGCGAGTTGCAAATCCCTCCCAAGATGACCGCTGCTGTGGAACTCTTTTGCCCCAACAAGGGAGGGGAAGATAGTGCCAAAACAAAAGTCGTAGTATAATCAATAGGAAACTTATTACTGGAATGTCTAAACAATAATGATTATTCCATGTTCTGTACAATTGCACTGTAGAGATAAGTAATATACATTACAGTTAGCAATGATGCCTCACTAAAATATAGAATATACAGACAAACGTTCACTTTAATATACACCCTGCTGGACAAAGTGAGAACCATTGAATAATTACGGAGTGCCATTCACAAATATAATAATTACGGAATTCCTTTCACAAATATGATAGAAGAAAGTTCATTATATATTTATTAGATGATATCCGCGAGAAACATAGATTTTCACGAAGAATAATCGTACGGCTGGCAAGGCTGTGTCACAGTAATATTTTGCACTATTTCGATTATAGTGCTTGCTTTCCCCAAACTTTAATTCTATTTATCCATAATTACATCTCTCATATGTTTTTGATTACACCAATGGTGGTATATGCTATTGGTAAGAATATTGTCGGATTTTCTATTTCTGTTGAAATATAGGGTATCAGATACTTAACACGGTTGTATGATGTACCGGTTGTATGATTTTTTCCAATTCGATATTCAAAGAATCTACGACAAAAAAAAAAAAAAAAAAAAAAAAAAAAAAAAAAAAAAAAAAAATATATATATATATATATATTATATATATATATATATATATATATATATATATATATATATATATATATATAATATATATATATATATATTATAGACACTTTAGTCTTTTCTAGAACGATATTTCCCACGGAGGGACATAGAGAGACAAGCCTCGATCAACAGCTGACAGACCTTCGGCTTCTTGGCTGTTAGGGATCCCGGGCGAGACGACAAGAGGGAAATCCCGTATTGAAATAGATAACGCTGACGACAACGATGAATTGCATAATTGTAAAGTAAATAGATAAAAAGATGAATATATATATAATATATATATATATATATATATATAATATATATTATTATGTGTGTGTGGTGTGTGTGTGTGTGTGTGTGTGTGTGTGTGTGTGTGTGTGTGTGTGTGTGTGTGTGCATATATATATATATTATATATAATATATATATATATAATATATAATATATACAATATATATACATATATATACATATACATAC
>NW_020870026.1:1134199-1139199 GCF_003789085.1 Penaeus vannamei
GATATAGCTGTGACTATACCGGTTTGATGAGTAAAAGTACCGAATTATAAATATGTTGATGACCCTAGAAGTTGATAAACACAAACACGCTAGAGACTGCGAACAGGCATATTCAATTGCTGTTCTTGCCACAGTCCCCACTTGAATCGATTCCATTGATGTTTAAAACAGAGCAAAATTATAAAGAGTCGGTAGGAAGTCTGTATACTCTTCCTACTTCAAAGATAAGTTATTTTAATCGAGAAAAGAGCAGGAACTTTTGAAGAAAATACGAAAATTTAATTTCGCCTAGTCACTGTAACAGCTATTAGACAAACTGCATTGGTGACATTGAAAGTCTCAGAACAGACAAACGCAGCTGCACATATGATTATAACAGCAAAATTAGGGTATCATTGAGCTGTATATATTCCATCTAAGCACTCACGTAAATGACACACGAGCGGCGTCGTGGAGACAAATCAAAGCTTACGATTATTACATTCCGGAGATAATCATTCCTCGAATACACAGGTCACGCCACTGTACATGGTTATACCTGAGTTAATCACCCCACAAACGATATAAGAGGGCTGGAGAGTCACACAAGGAGGCAACAAAGCAGAAGCCTAGGAACTCGACTGATATAGAATCACGTCCAGCAGACACACAATCCTAAACTAAGTGGACCAAAGAGGCTTTGGAGATCATATAACGTTCTTCTTCCTAACTGTATTAACTTAGCCACGCAAATTCAATACTTCTTTTCTCCTGCTGACACCATACGGAGGATTACTGCAACAAAGAAATCAGTATCACTGCAGCTGATCCCATATTTTCCACAAATATTTGGAAAGAGGCTTCTTCTTGGGTGACCAGAGTTATTCTTAGATGTAAACCTAGACCAAATTCATATTCATTTCTCCAGCTGCACATGATGAAATATATCATCCCACAGACTTAAAAGTTAGTACCAACTTGTGCTTTGTATACACTTTATCACCCGTAAATATTTTGGAAAAGAAGGATTTCGGTGTCTTAGTCCCTTCAACGTTCCATCTCTCAATTCCATCTTCCAACATTACAGCTGACAAGTGTGGCCTTTGATGGCGTATTCGGTGTGTGTGGCGTGTGGCCGACAGTGGGACTGGTGGGACGCGGAGGTGGATTGGTGACGCGGAGGTGGAGGTGGAGGTGGAGGCGGTCACGGAGGATTCGGAAGCGGAAACGGAGGTGGATTCGGAGGCGGAAACGGAGGTGGATTCGAGGAAACGGAGGTGGATTCGGAGGAAACGGAGGTGGATTCGGAGGCGGAGGTGGATTCGGAGGGAGCTGGTGGATTCGGAGGAAATGCCATCGGAGGAGGATTCGGAGGTTCAAGTGGCGGTGCCGGAGGCTATGGCGCCAATGGCGGAGGCGGAGTGGGAGGCGGCAGCGTGGCTCCTGGAATCCTCCTCGGAAGCGGAAGCCTCGGTGGCTCAGGAAGCGTTGGCGGTTTCGGAGGTAGTGGCGGTTTCGGCGGCGGGCGGTTTCGGCGGTGGAAATGGCGGTTTTGGCGGTGGGAATGGCGTTTTGGCGGGGAAGTGGCGGTTTCGGCGGTGGCAATGGCGGTTTGGCGGTGGGCGGTGGCGGCGGTTTTGGCGGTGGAAGTGGCGGTTTCGGCGGTGGCAATGGCGGTTTTGGCGGTGGCAATGGTGGCAGTTACGGAAGAAAATGATTTGACTTGTTTGTCATTTCAAAATCATTGATATACATCAAATAAAAATCTAACAATCGTAACAAACTGTTTCCTTACTACCTCTTACACAATAAAAAATGTGGAAACCAATCTTCTCCTACAAATTGATTTATGCTTCAAAATGATAACCGGAATGATGTCTATATACTGTTCTAAAAAAACAATTGTAAAGATAACATTCAAGGTATATGTATATCTAATAATCATTACAATGAAATAATATATATATATATATATATATATATATATATATATATATATGTGTGTTGTGTGTTGTGTGTATGTGTGTGTGTGTGTGTGTGTGTGTGTGTGTGTGTGTTTGTGCGTGTATGTATGTATATATATGCATATATATAAAATATATGTATATATGTCTGTGTGTGTATGTGTGGGTGTATAAATGTGTGTGTGTGCGTGTGTGTGCGTGTGTGAGCATGTGTTGTGTTTGTGATGTATAGATATACTTTGATACATAAACACATACATATACGTATTTATATGCAAACATTTGTCATTATCATTTTTACGAATGCAAAGGTTAAGAGGAATAGGAAAGAAAGAAATTTGATGGTATATGATGTGTATATACATATCATGTATATGCTCATATATTAAAATGCTGCGGTAATCCCATGAAGGAAAAGAGGTAATGTAATGAAAACTTTGTTCAAACGTGCCTCATACTGTTCATTGTGTTAAATGGTGATTATTTTATATAATATGAAATTTTTAAACAGTTCTTTCATTCTTTCAGAGATGAGTGATAACTGTATTTTCTCTAATGGGTATCTCTGCATTATTGGTGAATTAGTATGTTTGTTTTCATTAATGATAACATTCGCTCTAATTCGTCAATAACACTTTGTTTTAACTTATTATGTATCTGCTTTATATTACTCACTATTACTCATTATAATTCCGTTTCCACTATTCCAATTATCATTGTAGTTAATATTCATTAATATCATTGTCATTATCAAATGATGATCATAATTAGCATCATCCTTATTAGTAACAATAACATTCTTCGTGTTGCTACTCTTGTCATTATTATTGTGTTTCCTTAACATTATCGTTAAAACTATCACAACAATTACTCCTTGTTCTTAATTTGATCCTTAACACTATATATTTGATTTACCATTACATATAATAAGTATACTCATCAATATGACGAATGCATTAATTGTGAAAACTATGAAAGAGAATTAATAGAATGTAATTTTGATGACGTAACCGAAGCGTATTTACTACATCTTGTCATTTGTCTTTCTTATTATTCGTAGTATTAGCTAATAATGTGATTATTTATGTAATCATAATCTGGGTATTATTGGAAAGAAAAATAGTTAAATAAGCTGTTAAAAAGTCTTCATGTTATCTTTCTTATAATTACATTGGAAGGGACATTTTTCCTGTTCTAATTCCAAAACATATTTTTACCTCATATTATTTGTACCTATGAAAATGCGAAAAAACGAAGGATAATATCACAGACCAAGAAATCAAGGGCAGAAGTGGTCAGACAGGCGCTAAATTTTCCTAGTCACTGAAAACTCAAAAACATTTGCTGAGTAATCTTCCTCTTTCACTCTCTCTCTCTCTCTCCTTCTCCACAGTCTACCATATAATTTCTTCTCCTTAGAAAGACATTTCCAAAGCCGTTTTTACCAATAACATCAAGATTATTTTCCTCTCTTCTTTCTTGCTCTCAAGGACACTGCACTGCGTTCTTGTCCATGAAGATATACCACAGCCTCGTTCCTGTGGCAATAGGCCTCACGCCGTATAAATAGCAGAACGAAACGAGCAAGAGATACAGATCTCTTTGTCAGCCCAACGCGAACAACCATGATGCGCCGCAGCCTCTTGGTAAGGTGGAAATATGAGTGAATATTCATATTTACATACATATACATACAGTGTATGTTAATACATACATGTATATGTGTATGCTTGTGTATGTGTTGTATATGTGTGTACGTCTATATAAACACACATACGCATATGTATATACATCTATCTATCTATAGATGTATATATATACATATTCATAAAAGTAGCTGTAAATATCTATTCAGATATACCTATATATCTGAGCATACACACACACACACACACACACACACACACACACACACACACACACACACAATATATATATATATATATATATATATATATATATATATATATATATAATGCATATGTATAAATGTATGTGCATGCATGCATGTATTTATCATAAATTAATTACATTAAGCATGTGTTACTTAATCAACAGATAACAGTTGCCTTCATGGCGACGGTGTGTGTGGCGGTGGCTGACAGTGGGTATGGTGGACGCGGAGGTGGAGGTGGAGGTGGAGGTGGAGGTGGAGGTGGAGGCGGCCACGGAGGATTTGGAGGCGGAAACGGAGGTGGATTCGGAGGCGGAAACGGAGGTGGATTCGGCGGTGGATTCGGAGCGGAAACGGAGGTGGATTCGGAGGTGGATTCGGAGGAAACGGAGGTGGATTCGGAGGCGGAGCTGGTGCAGTCTCCGGTGGATTCGGAGGAAATGCCATCGGAGGAGGATTCGGAGGTTCAAGTGGCGGTGCCGGAGGCTATGGCGCCAATGGCGGAGGCGGAGTGGGAGGCGGCAGCGTGGCTCCTGGAATCCTCCTCGGAAGCGGAAGCCTCGGTGGCTCAGGAGGCGCTGGCGGTTTCGGAGGTAGTGGCGGTTTCGGCGGCGGTAATGGCGGTTTCGGCGGTGGAAGTGGCGGTTTTGGCGGTGGAAATGGCGGTTTTGGCGGTGGCGGTTTTGGCGGTGGAAATGGCAATGGTGGCAGTTACGGAAAATGATACATGACTTGTTTGTCATTTCAAAGTCATTGATATACATAAAATAAAAATCTGACAATGGTAACAAACTGTTTCTTTACTACCTTTTACATAAAAAAAAAACAAAAAATGTAAAAGCCAATCTCCTATAAATTGATTTATGCTTCAAACTGATGACCGTCACTAATATACATAAAATAAAAATCTGACAATGGTAACAAACTGTTTCTTTACTACCTTTTACATGTTAATCAAAAAATAAAAAGTAATCTCCTCCGATCATATACTATAAACTGAATTATGCTTCAAAATGATAAACAAAATGATATCTATAGTGTTTTAAATGCCGATTGTAACTATACTATTAAAATTAATTTTGTTCACAGACAAATATGTACACATGAACACATATTTATATGCGTATGCATATATATTTTTACATCTATATGCATACAGATAT
>NW_020870026.1:1156699-1161699 GCF_003789085.1 Penaeus vannamei
GATGGCTGCCGTCATGGCCGCCGTGTACGTAGCAACGGCTGACAAACCCAGCTCCGGAGGATATGGTGGCGGCGGAAGTGGAGGAAGTGGAGGCCACGGCGGCGGTGGTGGAGGTGGTGGCATTGGTGGATTTGGCGGTGGTAACGATGGTGCTGGTGGATTCAGCGGCAGCGGAGCTGGTGGTGCCGGCGGATTCGGCGGTAGCGGAGCTGGTGGTGCCGGCGGAGGTGCTAGCGGTGCTGGCGGATTTGGCGGTAGCGGAGCTGGTGATGTTGGCGGATTCGGCGGTAGCGGTACTGGCGGATTCGGCGGTAGCGGAGCTGGTGGTGCTGGCGGATTCGGCGCTGGCGGTAGCGGTGGATATGACGGAGGAAGCGGTGCTGGTGGACACGGCGGTGCCGGTGGTGCTGCAGGATTTGGTGGCAGCGGCGTTGGTGGTGCCGGCGGATTCGGTGCTAGCGGTGCTGGCGGATTTGGCGGTAGCGGAGCTGGTGATGTTGGCGGATTCGGCGGTAGCGGAGCTGGTGGTGCTGGCGGATTCGGTGCTAGCGGTGCTGGCGGATTTGGCGGTAGCGGAGCTGGTGGTGCCGGCGGATTCGGCGCTGGCGGTAGCGGTGGATATGACGGAGGAAGCGGTGCTGGTGGACATGGCGGTGCCGGTGGTGCTGCAGGATTTGGTGGCAGCGGCGTTGGTGGTGCCGGCGGATTCGGTGCTAGCGGTGCTGGCGGATTTGGCGGCAGCGGAGCTGGTGGTGCCGGCGGATTCGGCGGAAGCGGCGCTGGTGGACATGGCGGTGCCAGTGGCGCTGGAGGATTCGGTGGTAGCGGCGCTGGCGCTGGCGGAAGCGGTTACGATGGCGGTAACGGCGGTGCTGGTGGCAGCGGAGGCAGTGTACTTGCTGGTACTTTCCTCGGCAAAGGAACTCTCAATGGCAACCTTGGTGGAGCTGGAGGCAGCGGAGGTTTCGGTGGAGGATCTGGAGGTTTCGGTGGAGGAGCTGGAGGTTTCGGTGGAGGATCTGGAGGTAGCGGAGGCTTCGGTGGTGGAGCTGGAAGCAACGGAGGTTTCGGTGGCGGAGCTGGAGGTTTCGGTGGTGGAGCCGGAGGCAGCGGAGGCTACAGTGGTGGTAATGGAGGAAGCAGTGGTTTTGGAGCTGGTGGACACGGCGGTGCTGGAGCTGGCAGTAGTGGAGGTTTCGGAAGCGGCGGTTCTGGTGGAGGATTTGGAGCAGGAGGCCATGGTGGTTCTGGTGGAGGATTTGGGGCAGGAGGCCATGGTGGTTCCGCTGGAGGGCTTGGTGGATCTGCTGGAGGCCATGGTGGTTCTGCTGGAGGCTTTGGAGCTGGTGGATCTGCTGGAGGCCATGGTGGTTCTGCTGGAGGCTTTGGAGCTGGTGGATCTGCTGGAGGCCATGGTGGTTCTGCTGGAGGCTTTGGGGCCGGAGGAAGCGGAGGATCCAGCGGTGGTTATGGAGGAAGATAATGCCTTCGTTGCAAGTTGTATTCCCACCAAAAGACTGGAAATCCGGTCTGTGAATGCGCAAACATTTTTAACAAATGTAATAATAAATACATAAATTATTGAAAATAGCGTTTTTACTAATATGTATCACAATATATATATATATATATATATATATATATATATAAATATATATAGGTAGAGAACTGGCATAGAGACAGATATTCAGTTACCGTTAGGTGAACCGATCAGATGCCTCAAATGCTAACATCCTGTAATGGTACTAAAGCATACCAGTGGTGGGTGGCGGAACAGGAGTAGAAAGTAACAAATCTGGTTGAATTTGGACTAGTTAGAAACATCACTACACGAATATTAGTGTTCATAGAGACTCCTTGGGCACTGTGACAAGGGTGTAAGCTATCCCCAGTCATAGAGCGTTTTATGTAAATGTGAAACACTAAGCCACAACCTATCTGTGGTTATCAAAAAAGAAATATCTGAAAATATAGGATTTTATAGTGATATACACAACAGAAAGCAAAAAATGTTCCAGTTACTTTACAACTGCCTGACAGAAAATATGTTGTAAAAATACCTTGGTTATAAACATCTACATGAGTCTCTTAGAAGAGTTGTAACCGATATTGGAGAGTTTAAACCTAAAGAAATAATATTGCATATCATATTATATCTATGAATAGAGCAGGAAAGGTCGTCACATAATTTGCACGACTAACAATAAAAAATAAATACAAAGCAATATTACATTTCTTTAGCACTGAATGATGACATAGACCTATCTTCTAATTATGTTTTGATGATAATTCTGAATAATTTAAAAACATATGGCAAGGGATTTTGCATCGAAAGATGAATGCATAAATAAATACGGTATTGCCACACAACACCTCACAGTAAGGCATCCAAAATGTTCATCCTTATCACGAGCGTACAAACCCTACACAGGGGGGGGTGGGGGGGGGGGGGTTAAACGCCAGGCGTACACTTTTCTGAATATGAAAAATGATGATCCATCAGTGGAATCAATATCGCGGCATGTCGGTGTTGCTAGCAGCATTGGCCGCTTTTCCGTAGAAATATTTCTGCCATTTTCTAATCATTAGAAGATGAAGAAAACGGATATAAATGATAAAATTGAACCATACACTATCATAAACAGATGAATATTAGAGTACAGTTACAGTGGATATGGTCAGTCTGATGATTATAGGACTCCCTGCGATACTATCTTGTTCATTGCACTTGTATGAAACAATATACAATAAGTGTATTATTAAGACAATAATGTAACATTCCATAACATAAAATGCACCCGCATCTCTTTATAGAAAATGTTTTATATGTATAACAATTGAAAATGCGACATGGAACCTGTAAACGATTTATCTAGAACATTTACCTAAACATTTACGACTATTTATAGGGAGTGTGTTGCAAGGCTGATTCTGCCTCTGGTGATGTCTAGCTTTCAGCATGTCCACCCTCGCTAAAAAGGTGTCCCAGGAGAGCCCCTACAAATATCCAGTAAGTGATTTACTCCTGGTGCCAAGGAGCATTTTGGGGATCGAGAGGGTCCCTAAATCACTCACTCGAATTTTGTGGGGCTCTCATGGGACACCTTTTTAGAGAAGGTTGACATGCTGCAGCTCGGCAGTGATGGAGTTATTCAGTATTTTATCAACACCCTCGGAGGCATAAAAAATTAATGCTAGGGGAAACTATAATAGCAATAACTTCTAAACTAAACATATAGTCATGAATGTCCATTTATTTTGTAGCTTAGGGAGTAAGCTACAAAATGAATGGTCATACATGCATGACCTCTCAAAGCAAAGGTCAAGGTCACCAGAGGTTAAGCAATGGTGAAATTTGACACCAGCCTCATATATAAGACCTTTTGACTCAGACATCATACCTATAATAGAAAATCTTTATGTATTCTTATATATTTTGTGTATTAATACAGGGCATATACCAAGGATTTTTTTTTTAAGCAGTATGGACATGTACTGATATACGTTAATCCTTTCAGGTCTCTTGATAATTGTGCTTTATGTCATAAAACTTCCATCACACGATCTTCTTCGTCTGAAATGATAATTTTGGTCACGTTTTTTTTTATATTGTTTGCTGTTGGCAATAATGCAAATGCCCATTTAAATCAAACAAGGCAGGCAAAGGAACTGGTCAAGCGAAAACCAAAAATTGTAAACAGCAACTAGACCCTCTGAAATGATAATTTTGGTCACGTTTTTTTTTATATTGTTTGCAATTGGCAATAATGCAAATGCCCATTTAAACTGAATTGACATCGTATGAAATTTTCCGCCGTGATGACGTACGGTCTGCCACATCATCTCGGTTCATACCAGGATGGTTTCAGCAATTATTATGTTTGTTTTATTTGAACATGGGATATATTTCAATATTGCTTTGAATGCTTTTCTTTTGAATCAAACCATCTGTAGTCAATAAAAAAAAAAAAAAAAAAAAAAATCCGTAGGCTCTTCGTCTGACATCAGACTCTTGATTTTATTAGTGAAAGAGCAGTCTAACGACATACCTCTATACTGAATTCGTATATTTTTTTTCGTAGAGTCACAAAATAGGAATCGATTAGACGTAGGGAGATCTTGAAACATTTAATTTTTCCGCGAGCGTACACTTTGGGGTGGGTGGTAGTCGTGTGATGAAAATTATGGATGACCCCAAAACAAAATTGCGGTCTTGCTCAAGTCAGTGCCATCGCTCAAATACTTACGCACGTGTGCACATATACACATGGATGTATACACACACACACACACACACACACACACACACACACACAACACACACATATATATATATTTTATATATATACATACTTATATTTATATATATACATATACATATATAACATTAATTGTGTCCTACACCCATCTCTCTGATTCCCTTGACTCAATTGTGTCATTCCCAGCGCGAATGAGTTTTAATTTCTTTAAAATTGGCAACAAATCTGCATTTATATCCTAATAAATAAAAAACGTCAATAAGCTGAAGTACATATGGATTTTGGAAGGCCGTAAATCTCATTCCATCTTCAGGAAATTTCAAACTGGAGTGATCGTTGCGTTCTCTTAAAGATTTCAATTATACTGCGCTCAGTCTCGAAAAAAAATCAAATAAGAAATTATATATATATATATATATATATATATATATATATATATATACATATATATATCACATATGATCCGTACTCTGGAATATGATCAGCCAATACTCTTTTTATCTATAAGATGATGTTGATGGTACCATAATTCAGAAATATTTTAATTAAGTTCATATAATACCACATATAAGTAAATAAAAGAAATAAAAATAAAAAGGCAAATCAGAGTGTTCTAAAGTTTGTCCCGAGTATCCTTCTTCTTTCCCAGAATTGAACGTAATTTAAATGTGAAAATATTTCAGCCAAGGTACATTCTCCTAATCCACCCTCCTTTCTAAAAAACGTTTATACATACTGTAG
>NW_020870026.1:1169804-1177304 GCF_003789085.1 Penaeus vannamei
TTGACGCTGCTGCGACTTCTCAAGACAAATGGTCCGAGGAAGGCGCCGCTCGCCTCCTTGAGCAAGGGCTTCATCGGTTTGTTTGCCGCATGCCCTAGGCGGTGCTTGTGCCCGAGAGGCTGTGAATGGGCTTTGCGTGTGATGGCGTCTGGGTGGGTGTTCGTGGCTGCGTCTCTGTAGGGGCTTTGTCTGGTTTTCTGTCTGTTTATTTCCTCTCTTTCCCTCTTTCCCTCTTTCCTCTTTCTCTTCCTTCCATTCTCTCTTTGCGTTTCCGTGCTTATATATAGAGAGATAAATAGATAGGTAGATAGATAGGTAGATAGGTAGATAGATTGACAGGTAGATAGTAGATAGGTAGGAGATAGATAGGTTAAATAGATAGTAGATAGATAGGTAATAGATAGTAGATAGATAGGTAGATAGATAGGATAGATAGATAGATAAGATAGATAGAGAGAGAAGGTAGATAGATAGATAGGTAGAGAGATAGATAGGTAGATAGATAGGTAGATAGATAGATAGAAAGATAGGTAGAGAGATAGATAGGTAGATAGGCAGATAAGTATATAGATAGATAAGGTAGATAGATAGATTAGGTAGATATAGATAGGTAGATAGATAGATAGGTAGATAGATAGGTAGATAGATAGATAGATAGGTAGATAGATAGATAGACTGATAGATAGGTAGACAAATAGATATATATATAGCAACAAACACCTGTAACCTTTTAGTTCCCACAGCAAACACCGACCCACTTCACTCCACACGCCCACCCAAAGCCTGAGAGAAATTTGAATTGCCAAGCCCACAATCCAGCTGTCCTGCCTAAAATCATAAAAATAATTTCCAAAGCAATTTCTGTTTCTTTTCACTCTCTCTTTCTCCTCTTCGTCTCACTGAAACTTGGAGAAGTGCTTGAACAAAGAAAGAAAGAAACAAACAAACAATAAAAGATAACAAGCAACCGGTGAGTTGATAATTTGATACAGAAAAAAGGTAATGAAACAAAGAAACAAAAAAGTGAACAAGCAATTGTTGAGTTGATAATTTGATACAGAAAAAAGGTAAACATGAATAAAATCTCCTTTACAATATTTTCCCCAGCTCCTTCTGTTTAAGATCAATCATTTAATGAGTAAATGACTAAAATTAAATTAAGATAGATATGAATGAATAAATAACAAATAAATTAATAAAGAAATACGTCAAAACTAGATAAATAAAGGAATAGGTAACACATAGATAAATCAATATATAGATAAAAACCCGATTCATGAAAAGCTATAACTACACGAACAGGCAAACAAGAAACGAACAACAATGATAATAATAATGAACAATAAATAAATAGATCTACTTTTTCCTCACAACGTCCTCACCTTCGCCCTCACAGCTACGACGACAGGACGGCCCAGCAGCACCTCGGTATTCGTGAGGATGACGTCACCCTCACGAGCAGAGGAGCCGCAACAATCACAATCAAGAAGATCCACGCAGACAGCGGTGGATTGTACGAGTGCCGAGTGGACTTTTTCCGGTCGCCCACTCACAACAGCTTCGTGAATCTGACGGTGATTGGTGAGTAGAATTATGAGGATTGGCACAGGTGTTGTTATCTATTCGTATCTGCTTGTGCTTGTCTTCAATTTTTTTTTTTTTTTTTTTTTTTTTTTAGACGGGTGGGAAGGTGTGACTTGTACTGTTTGCTTATTAATGAGTTAAGTTGATGTTTGATAATGTTTCTTTTATTTAATTTTATTTTTCTAGTGCCTCTGCATTACAGATTACGCAAAGATAATCTGTAATGTCAATTACTGATTAGTCCTAGAACAAATAAATTGTTACCAATGCGTGGGGGAACGAAAGGTCAAATGATAATAAGGATGATGATAATAAGAGAATTACTAGATATAAATGGACTAATATATAACTATGAATCAATATAATGATAGGATATAAGAACAAGAAAATCACATGAAAAATAAAAAACAATAAGAACATAAAGATGATGAGATGGTCATGAAAATCAATAATTAGTATTACTATAACAACTAGTACTATTATTAACAACATTAGTGATAGTGATAAAGATGATAAAAGATAATGATCATGATAATCATATTAATATTATTAGATAATATAATGATAGATATAATGATATATAATGATAATAATAATGATAATAATAATAAAATAATAATGTTATTAGTATTGATAATAGCAATAATAATGAAATAAAATAATTATGATAATATACAATAAAAAATTGACAATAATAAAGTAATGATGATTATAATAATGAGGAAAACAATAATGATTATAACAATTAATAATGGTGATGATAGTAATGATGCAATGATAATAACAAGATAATAAAAGTAATAAGTTAATAGTTAAAAATTAATAATAGTGATACAATGATAATATTATTCATATTTATTATGATAAAAGTAAAAAATTATAATATAAATTTAATAATAATATTAATTGAGAAAAAAATTAATAAAATAAAAGGATAATAATAAAAGTATAAAGATAATAGTAGAATCAATAACTAACAATAGTATCAATAGTCAAAATAATCATGATAATGACAGCTGTAGTAGTTAGTAGTAGTAGTATAATGATATATAATAATGAAATAATATTTATCATTATTATTATTATTATTATTATTATTATTATTATTATTATTATTATTATTATTATTATTATTTATTATCATCATTATTTCTTATTACTATTACTAACATTATCGTTATTGGTAACATTATAGTTGTTATTATAATAATAATAATAATAATTATTATTATTATCATTTTTATTACTATTACTAACATTATCGTTATTGGTAACATTATCATTATTATGATATAATTAATGATGATGATGATGATGATGATGATGGATGATGATGATGATGATGATGATGAATGATGATGATTGATGATGATGATGATGATGAATTATCATTATTATTACTATTACTAACATTATTGTTATTGTAATATTATTATCATTTTTATTATTGTTTATTATTATTATCATTATTATTAATTATTATTATTATTATTATTATTAATTATATTATTATCACTATTATTATTGTTATTATGTTTAGGATTTCTATTATCATTATGATTATAAAGATGATAATAAAAAAATGAATAGATAAATAACAATAACAATAAAAATGATACGAAAGACACGATAACAATAATAATAACATTAATACTCATAATAATGATGATAACGATAATAATAATAATAATAAGATAACGATACCAAAACAAGAAAGGAAGAAAAATCAAAACACAAAACTAATCAGTATACAAATATAACATATAAATGATAAAAGTTTATCTCGAAGTAATATAAAACGACAGCGGAAGATACGTGATGAGAAAGGTCAAGCCACGGCATCTTTCTGTCGATCCTTGTAACATAATTTTACAGCATAAAAGGTTGTCACCGTCGCTGTCATTGCTATAATGGTTTTTGTCAGTATTATCATTATTTTTGTAACTTATTTTTACAGCATAAAAGGTTGTCACCGTCGCTGGTATTGTTATAATCATTTTTGTCAGTATTATTATTTTTTTGTAACATAATTTTACAGCATAAAAGGTTGTCACCGTCGCTGTCATTGCTATAATTGTTTTTGTCAGTATTATCATTATTTTTTGTAACATAATTTTACAGCATAAAGTTACCGTCGCTGTTACTGCTATAATTGTTTTGTCATTATTATCCTTATTTCTATAATTGTTATAAATGCTGTTTGGTGTGTTATATATTTCACTTTTGTTATTATTTTTATCATTATTATTTTTCTTATTGTTTTCATTTTATCATTATTACTTTTTTATCATTCCTGTTATTATCATTATTATTTTCAATATTGTTTTTATCATTATTATTATTATTATTATTTTCATCATCATCATCATTGTTTCTTCATCATTACTATCATCATTATTATTATTATTATTACTACTATTATTATTATCATTACTATTCTTGTTGATATTATTATTATTGTTGTTATTATTATTATTATTACCATCATTATTATTGTTATTATCATTATTATTACTAAAAGTACTATCATTGTCATTACTGTTATCATTATAATTGCTATTATTCTTACTCTTATTATCCTTATTGTTATTGTTATCATTGTTAACATTATAGTTATTATTATCAGTTTTCCATCATCGTCATTGTTATCATTACTATTACTATTATTACTACCATTGTTGCTATTATCATTAACATTACAATTACTAATATTATAATTTTTATTGTCGTGATCATTAACATTTTTATTGTTACTATTTTTATGCTCATCATGATTAATATTATGATTGTTATTGTTATTATCATTTTCTTTATCATTTTCATTATCAATGTTACTATCATTATTACTACCATTGGTGTTGTTTTTATTATCAGAATTATCATTATCATTATCATCATCAGCAGCAGCAAAAACAGCAGCAGTGGCACATATATCAGATATTCTAATCGCCATCATTATTGTTGTTGTTTTTACTTCTGTGTTTGTTATTATTCGAAGTGTTATTGCGTCGGTTTATATATTTTTTTACTGTTCAAAATAACAGACATTGAAATCAGATTTTTTTAAACATTAGCATACCGATGTTATTGTTTTTGAAGCTTTTATTTTACCGCAAATAAAAAGGAAAAGGAGAGAGAGAGAGAGAGAGAGAGAGAGAGAGAGAGAGAGAGAGAGAGAGAGAGAGAGAGAGAGAGAGAGAGAGAGAGAGAGAGAGAGAGAGAGAGAGAGAGAGAGAGAGAGAGAGAGAGAGAAAATGAAACCAAAGATAAAGCACAATGGGCATCAAAATACGTATCATTTCGTTATATCCTTTTACCAAATTGCAACAAAGAAAAATATATCACGAAGAGGAGCTGCAAAAACTTCAAAGGAACAACCACCCTGAAGCAATGATTAGTTTTTATTAATGACAGCACAACGCCGGCCATTTCTAATTTTTTCTGCTTCTGACAATAAAGATCGATGTTTTTAGGTAATATATATTTTTTAAGCAATAATTGACACTTGGTAGATGATGGTTTGTTAAGATGATTGCTAAAATATCTATCTCTTAGGTATCCATTACGTAATACTGTGGATAATTTTAGTTTTAACACTCTGCTCTACCGATTATTATATTTACTGTTTCTGTTTTTGTGTCATTTTTCCATGTTGTTTTACCTCCTACATTGGAAATCCATATTGAACAGCATGCATTTGAACGCTTGATATAATCCTTCACTTTAGCAATCTACGTTTAACATTTCTATGTCACTTGTAAAACATATGCTGTAGATTAATCTAATTGTGTATCTACCTAATTTTCGACGTTGTCAAATGAACGCTGTCAGTGTGAACGAGAAAGCGACGAGAAAGCTCTTGTTACATGTAACGTTTTTTTATACTGTTAAAAAAAGGCTTCTGGACAGATATTAATTGCTTTTATTATTCTTGCTATCATTATCAAAATCATTATGCTTATTGTTAGATACGTTGACAAGGCACGATGATAAGAAATGGAAATGAAAAATAGTAAGAAAAAAAAAAAAATATTCATCCGAATATGAATATAGATATGTGTTGATACATTGGAGATAGATAAACATACTGTCTGTTGAATACAGATAGAAACAAAACACTGACAAAGATAAGAGAAATATCTGCTTTCATGCGCGCGCGTGCGTGTGCACACACACACACATGGACATATAAATGTGTTTGTATGTATATATGAAAACACATATATACGTATATATACACACATACATACCATACATACATACATACACACACTCACTCACTCACACACGCACACACACACACACCACAAGCTCACACGTACCCACACCATCACACCCACACCACCACACACCCCACACCACCACACCCACCCACCACACACACATATATGTCGTGTGTGTATATGTATTAAAAAAATGGATCATACAAAAATCGAACCATAAACACAAAAACACATATATACAAATACACTACACATATCGACGGCACAATCTACTCAATCTCCCCAAGCCCCCCTCCCCACCCCTCCCCACCCCTGGAAAAGCACAATCCCCACTCCATTCCGCACAGCTATCACTCCATCTCTCCACACGGACATCATATACGTACGGGCAAGTATACCTCGCATCCACAGGGCGGTGATCGAGTCTGTCAAGGGATATGTGTTCAGTGAATGAGCCAGCGGTGTTTATTCAGGAATTAATAGGATCGTTGAGTGGCTAGTAGGATGGTTGACCAGATGAATGGTCGAGCTGCTGGTAGGATGGTTGACCAGATGAATGGTTAAATTGCGGGTAGGATGGTTGACCAGATGAATGGTAGAGTGCTGGTGATGGTTGCAGATGAATGGTGCAGATGAATGGTTAAGCTGCTGGTAGGATGGTTGACCAGATGAATGGTCGAGCTGCTGGTAGGATGGTTGACCAGCTGAATGGTTAAATTGCTGGTAGGAATGGTTGACCAGATGAGGTTGCATGGTTTGACCAGATGAATGGTTAGCTGCTGGTAGGATGGTTGACCAGATGAATGGAGCTGTGGTAGGATGGTTGGCACTGGTGGATGGTTTGAATGGTTAGCTGCTGGTAGGATGGTTGACCAGATGAATGGTTGATGCTGGTAGGATGGTTGACCAGATGAATGGTCAGCTGCTGTAGGATGGTTGACCAGATGATGGAGCTGCCGGTAGGATGGTGACCAGATGAATGGTTGAGCTGCTGGGTAGGATGGTTGACCAGATGGATGGTCGAGCTGCTGGTAGGAATGGTAGATAATGGTTAGCTGCTGGTAGGATGGTTGACCAGATGAATGGTTAAGCTGCTGGTAGGATGGTTGACCAGATGAATGAGCTGCTGGTAGGATGGTTGACCAGATGAATGGTAGAGCTGCTGGTAGGATGGTTGACCAGATGAATGGTTAAGCTGCTGGTAGGATGGTTGACCAGATGAATGGTTAAGCTGCTGGTAGGATGGTTGACCAGATGTGGAGCTGCTGGTAGGATGGTTGACCAGATGATGGTTCAGCTGCTGTAGGATGGTTGACGGAAGGTCGCTGCTGGTAGGATGGTTGACCAGATGAATGGTAGAGCTGCTGGTAGGATGGTTGACAGATGAAATGGAGCTGCTGGTAGGATGGTTGACCAGATGAATGGTTAAGCTGCCAGATGATGGTCGAGCTGCTGTAGGATGGTTGACCAGATGAATGGTCGAGCTGCGTAGGATTGAGATGAATGGTAACTGCTGGTAGGATGGTTGACCAGATGAATGGTCGAGCTGCTGGTAGGATGGTTGACCAGATGAATGGTCGAGCTGCTGGTAGGATGGTTGACCAGATGAATGGTTAAATTGCTGGTAGGATGGTTGACCAGATGAATGGTTCAGCTGCTGGTAGGATGGTTGACTAGATGAATGGTTGCTGGT
>NW_020870026.1:1182304-1184804 GCF_003789085.1 Penaeus vannamei
AGATCCAGTATACATTTTGCTAAAACATAACCAAAGTAAAAATGGTTGTCCGGCACAGAATACCCGATTCATTATATACATTAATCTCATTGATTGAATACTGATTTTATCTTTAGAAAGCGTGTACGTGTATATGCACATGGAATTGCGCTGCTATTTATATCAATATCACTATCATTATCTCCACTATTATAATTGCATTATTATGATTACTTCACGCGTGCATTGTAGCGTGTAAAGCTTCATTATGCGCACGGTTCATTATTATGAATATTGCTAATGGCATTAGTTCTATTATTGTCATCAATACGAAATGCATTTCAAATACGATAACATTGATAGGATGTTTTAATGTCAACATAATAATACAGGTATAATGTAGATTTATTAATATCACAATCGGAGATAAAACAATAAAAATATCCCTTGATGAGATATAATCGATCTTTGATCAAAAACAAAAATGAGGAAGATGACAAAAATCAATAAGAATATTCAGAGATAAAGCATATAGATAGATAGTAATAAAAGTTAAGCGAGGATGTTATGATAATGAGAATAACGATACGAAGAATGAGATAATAATGAAAAATAATATTGATAATGATAATAAAAGAAAAGACATTTGATCAGTAAGTCGAGCAGCGTCAGCCACATCATGTGACCTTGCACGCAGGTCCCGAGAAGAGGCTAAGGTCAGACGAGGGTGAAAATTATTTATTGGGGATGAAGAGGGGGAGGGAAGGAAGGCTGGAGAAGGGAGATTGGAGGAGAGAATTCGGCGAAAGAGGAATTGGGAAGGGTGGATAAAGGCGATGGGAGGGGGAAGAGTAGAATAGAGAATAGGGAAAGAAAAAGAGAGAGGAGATGGATCAGAATAGAGAAAAGGGTGAAGAGAAGGAGAAGGGAGATTGGAGGAGAGAATTCGGAGAAAGAGGAATTGGGAAGGGTGGATAAAGGGGATGGGAGGGGGAAGATTAGAATAGAGAATAGGGAAAGAAAAAGAGAGAGGAGATAGATCAGAATAGAGAAAAGCGGGAAGAGAAGCAGAAAGGAGATTGGAGGAGAGAATTCGGAGAAAGAGGAATTGGGAAGGGTGGATAAAGGGGATGGGAGGGGGAAGATAAAAGAGAGAATAGGGAAAGAAAAAGAGAGAGGAGATAGATCAGAATAGAGAAAAGGGGAAGAGAAGGAGAAGGGAGATTGGAGGAGAGAATTCGGAAAAAGAAATTGGGAAGAGTGGATAAAGGGCATGGAGGGGGAAGATTAGAATAGAGAATAGGGAAAGAAAAAGAGAGAGGAGATAGATCAGAATAGAGAAAAGGGTGAAGAGAAGGAGAAGGGAGATTGGAGGAGAGAATTCGGAGAAAGAGGAATTGGGAAGGGTGGATAAAGGGTGGGTAAATTCTATAAGGACAAAGGGGATGGGAGGGGGAAGATTAGAAAAGAGAATAGGGAAAGAAAAAGAGAGAGGAGGTAGATCAGAATAGAGAAAAGGGAGAAGAGAAGAGAGGAGATTAGCAGTGAGAACAGGCAGAGAAAAAAAGAAAGAAAAAAAGAGATAAATAGACGATGAGAGAATGAGGGAGAGAGAGATAAGAAAAAAAAAGATCTCAGAATTAAATTCCATTCGGGGAAGACGAAGAAAAGGAGAAGAAGGGGAAGAAAAGGAGAATAAGAATAAGAAAGGAGACATAGAAAGGGCCCGACTGCTTTGTAAGAGGAGAGTAGGAAACGGAATAAGACAGGGGGTGGGAGGGGGTTGGGCGGGGATGGGGGAGGAGGGAGGGGGAGGGGGGGAGGGGGAGGGGGATAATGATGAGCGTCAGATAGGTTATAAGATCGATAGCGGAGATCTATCCTTCTATCCTTCTCCCTGTTATACCTCCGCGCACTTATATTTCTTCCTCTTATCATTATTTTTTTTTTTTGCTTGTTTGTTTGTTGTTTTTTGTTAACTTCATTAGCGTTTTGATTATCATCATCATTATCATCCTTTTTATTAACATTATCATTACTACTACAAGTACTCCTACTATGCTACTACTATTATGGTAATAATAATGATGATGATGATGATAATGATTATATCAATAATAGGAATATTGAAAATGGATGATAATGATAATAGTAATGATGATAACAATAAAACTGTCATGATAAGGGTAATTGTTACTATTGTTATTATCATTATTATTACTACTATCTTCATTGTTATTATCATTATTATTGTTATCATTATCACTAATGTTTAAATAACTATTATTATCATTATTGTTGTTGTTGTTATTATTATTACTATTATTATTATTATTATTATTATTATTATTATTATTATTATTATTATTATTATTATTATTATTATTATTATTATTATCATTATTATTATTATTATTATTATTATTATTATTATTATTATTATTGTTTTATATTATTATTGTTATTGTTATTATATTATTATTATTATTATTATTATTATTATTATTATTATTATTATTAT
>NW_020870026.1:1189804-1194804 GCF_003789085.1 Penaeus vannamei
TAAATATTATTGATGATAGTATAATAATAAATGATATATTGACAATGATTGTAATAATAATAATAGCAATAATAATGACAATAATAGCAGTAATAATGATAATAATAACGATGAAAATGATAAAAAAATAATGATAGCAATGATAATAATGATAATAACTACAATAATAAAAAGCATAATAGGATAATAGCAAAAGTCATGGAAGTTATACAACTAACACTCTTGTAAAACAATTTTCAATAGATCCTACCCTTACACGCATTCTCCCTGGAAAGAGTAACAACCCAGGAAAAATATGCTATATATGAAAAAGTTTCTTCTTTCGTCTCTATAATGAAATGTCGACCGCCCCCCCCCCCCCATTCCGCCTCGGCACCCCCTCCCCCTCCCCCTCCCCCGCCATGGGTTGAAGCTCCCGAGAAGAAAATATCATATTTTGTTCCCTCAGGCGATTTCTTTCTTTTTTTTTCATTTTTATTATTAATTCTTTTCTCTCTCTTTTTTAAAATTCACTTCGTTCTATTGATTCCTTCTTCGTCTTGTCTTTCTATTCCACTCTTCTACTTGTTTTTTTTTTTTTTTTTTTTTTTTTGCGTCGGCTTTTCTGTCTCATTTCTTTTGATTCTCCTATTTGTACTTTTTTTTTTTTTCCTTGTCCTCTTCATCTCCTATTCTTTCTTTCCTTCGTTTCTTCTCTTCCTGCTTCGTCTTCTCTTTACTTCCCTCCATCATCATTTTATCAACTCTTATTCGTATTCGTTTTATTTCTTCCTTTTTTTTCTTTTTTTATTTTCTCGTTTTTCTGTTCTTCGTTTATATTATTCTCTGTCTCTTCTTCACCCATCCACTTTCCCTTCTTCCTTATTCTCCTCTTCCTTCAATTTATCAAATTACTCGTCCTTATCATCTCCTTCGCCCTTAAATCTTTATCGTATTAATAGATTTATGATTTTGATACTGAATCATACATGCGGCATTTATGTTTTACGATTTGTTATGATAAATGATAAGCCATGATGAATATGATGAATTATCACGTTGGAGGACAATTCACGATCATTAATTTAGATTCGTCATGATCATAGTCGAATGAATCAATACTTTCATAATTACGTTCATTAATTCTAAACGATCAGCTGATACTGCTATCTGTTACTGGTAATGGTGGCAGCGAATAGTGAAGATGATGATAATTGGGATAACGGTAAAGGTAATTGCAATAGCGATAATAGGAATGAAGATATCAATAATCGTGATTACTATTATGATATTTTGATAATGATCATGACTATGAGGGTGATATTTATTGTGGCAATAATTATGACTATGATAACAATAATAATAACAATTATAATAATTTGGGTAAAATATGAGATAATGCGATAATGATAAGGATTAATGATAACACAACCACACCGCTAATTAAATGAGCAACAACAATAATACCAATAATGATAATGAGAATAATGATCAAAATGGTAATAAAGATATGAAAAAATTACCGAAAAAAAAAAACATAACCACTAAAGTAACAAGAAACAAAAAAAACACCAACAAGAAATAACAAGAACACAATAAAAAATAGCAAGAAATAACAAGAACAACAAAACAACAAAACCAAAAAAGCAAAACCAAGAAGGAAAAAGAAAGACAAAAACGCCATCACACGGTGCCGGCGGCGCGTGCCAAGCGAGACACACAGACAGACAACAACAGACTGGAAGCATGACACGTCTCTCTGTTTACGCTCAGTTGAGTTAACTAATATCCGATGAGTTTGAAATCGTCATTTGGAATCTGGGAATTGACGCGAAATGAAAAGGCAGAATCCAGTCCGGGGAATGCTTAGTGGAGGGAGGGGAGGAAAGGGAGGGAAAGAGAGGGAGGGAGGGTGGAGGAGGAAGGAGAGGGAGGAAGGGAAGGAAGAGAGAGGAGGGAGAGAGGGAAAGAGAGGGGAGGGAGGAAGGGAGGAAAGGAGGGAGGAGGAAGGAAAGGAGGATAGAAGGGAAGGAAAGGGGGGAGGATATAAGGGAAGGGAGGGAGGGAGGGGACGGGAGGAGGGCAAGGAAAGGGATGGAGGAGAAGGGAAGGAAAGAAGAGAGATAGGGAAGGAAGAGGAAAGTAGAAGGGCAGAGAGGAAGAAGGGAAGGAAGAGAGAAGAAAGGAAGGAAAGAGAGGAAAAAGGAAGAGATAGAAGGAAGGAAAGGGAGGGAGGATAGAGGGAAGGAAAGTAAAGGGGAGGAAAGAAGAGGAAGGAGGATGAAAGGGAGGGAGGAAAGAAAGGGAGGATAGACGGGAAGAAAGGGAGGAAGGATAGAAGGAAAGGAAGGGAGGAAGGAAGGGAAGGAAAGGGAGAAGGATAGAACGGAAGGAAAGGGAGGAAAGTAGAGGGGGAGGATAGAAGGGAACAAAAGGAGAGAGGGAAGAATGAAAAATAGGGAGAGAGGGGAAGGAAAGGGTTAGAAAGTAGAAGGGGAGGATAGAAGGGAACGAAAGGAAGGAGGGAAGAAGCAAGGATAGGAAGGAAAGATAGAAGACAAGAAGAGATGGAGGAAGGTAGGATAGGAGGGAAAAAAGGAAGGGAGAAAAGTAGGAAAAGAGGAATGGCAGATGAGAGAGTAAGTAAAAGAGGATGAAGAGGAGGATAAAACGAAAAAAAACGAGAGAAAGAGAAAAACAGGGAGGAAGAAAGGATTGAAAGAGGAGGTAGAGTAAGAGTGAAGAGGGGGGGGGGGTGAGGGTCAGGGATAGGCGGTATCTCCCTGATGCGTTCCTGATGGTAACGGCATTTTGTGGGCAAATGTTCGGTGGAATATTCATAGAGCGCTATTTATTTTTTTCTCTGTTCTTGCATCTCTCTCTCTCTCATTCTCTGTACACACCTATATATATGTATATATATATATATATAATATATATATATATATATATATATATATATATATATATATATATATATATATATATATATATATAATATATATATATATATATATATATATTATATATATATATATATATATATATATATATATATATATATATATATATATATATATATATATATATATAATTATATATGTGTGTGTATGTATGTATGTCTGTATTATTGAATAGGTAGATAGATAGATAGGTAGGTAGATACATACATACATAGATTCATCTGTACACACACACACACACACACACTCATATATATTGTATATACTTCTATTTTAATTCATCTGTCTCTGTCTTTCTTTTCTGTATTAGTTGTACTCCGTGCAAGCTAGATGAGTAACCTAATATGACCTGAACAAACCGAAAACTTCGAGTCGTTTCTTAATGAATTGTTCAGCGAAGAAGCCACTGTTTGTCTTCTTGTTGACTTAGCGTGCATGGAACAACGTCACGTGGCGGTGAAACGTGACTGCAGTACCTGTAATTATTTGTTGGAATTTTACGGTACAGCGACAGTGGCAGCATTCCTTGAACACGAATGCTTTCAAGCACTTTTTAAGGATATAAACATGCTTGAACAAGGTATGTATAACTATATATATTACATGGGTCTTTATACAGAGTTTTAGAAAAAAATTGAATGGTCTTCATAAGTATGCAGTGGATTTAGCAACGTCAATTTGTACGTGGCCTGTCATCAAATCGGAATACATTTAAGATCGCAGTCAGATAGATGTGAACAAGCGTCTATCACATACAGTACACTTTGACTATTCCAAGAGACTATTCGGAGGATATGTAGTTCTGTCGCAAGTGTATTCGATTTCAGAAAACAATACACAAAAACTGAAAACGGCTTGATACATGTTCTTACTTTCCGCATTTCTACCTCATAGCTCCACATTTCCACCATCGACGAAAACATGATCGCTGTTCTCTCCCTTCTGTGTTCTCTCGTGTTATTTCCTCTCCCAGATAAGTTATGCAGTTGGTTGATTTGTTGGTACGCCATCTTGACGTTGTGACGGCAAGGAGAACATCTGATGAACAAGATCTGATGAACAGACGTTTACCGAATGAAAAACTAAATGAATAGCCTTTCCTCAGGTCTTTATTTTCTAAGAAGTATGTAATGAGGCCTTAGTTAACTCTCTCTCTTTCCTCTCTCTCTCTCTCTCTCTCTCTCTCTCTCTCCTCTCTCTCTCTCTCTCTCTCTCTCTCTCTCTCTCTCTCTCTCTCTCTCTCTCTCTCTCTCTCTCTCTTCTCCTCTCCCTCTCTCTTCTCTCCTCCCTCCGTCTCTCTCTCTCTCTCTCCCCCTTCTCTCTCTCTCTCTCTCTTCTCTCTCTTCTCTCTCTCTCTCTCTCCTCTCTCTCCTCTCTCTCTCTCTCTCTCTCTCTCTCTCTCTCTCTCTCTCTCTCTCTCTCTCTCTCTCTCCCTCTCCTCTCTCTCTCTCTTCCTCTCTCTCTCTCTCTCTCTCTCTCTCTCTCTCTCTCTCTCTCTCTTCTCTCTCTCTCTCTCTCTCTCTCTCTCTAGGATTCTATCTTTGAAGATGACTGATTATGCTCAATCACAAAGAAGGAAATTTAAAGGTGATGTGTGAATAAAAAAAAAAAAAGAGAGAGAGAGAGAGAGAGAGAGGGCAAATAAATGCGTAGAAGCCGCGAAAATTAACCCTCTCCAAAGACCCCTGCTTGCCTAGGCCTAAAAAGTTTTAAACAGAATGACTCCAATTTTCTAGTTAGAAATTAATGGCCCTTAAATACCTGGGCTTTCGAAGTTTTATATCCCTTTTCCCCCGTGGGCGAGAGTGTGACTCAGGATGAAATACAAAAGACGTTGACCTTTTTTTTATTTTTTTTTCCTCTTTTTCTTTTTTTTAATATCTCTCTCTCTTTTTTTTTTTTTTTTTTTTTTTTTTTTTTTTTTTTTTTTGAAAGCGATATCAATATCTGAGTGAGTGGAAAGTTTTTTTTTAAGGCAATAAAGATAGTAGGGATAATGATGAAAATAATGATAATAGACTGTTAAGAAAATAATGATATATATAATAATGATAATTG
>NW_020870026.1:1199804-1204804 GCF_003789085.1 Penaeus vannamei
ACTTCCCTTGATTTAAAAGGACCAGCAGCAGCTTTTTATATTCTTTACAGGTCTGTAGAACTGGTATTTATTTAAGGGATTTAGTGGACTACAAGTATTTCAAGGAAATGATTCTATATAAATATTATTATATGGTTAATGGCTTATCTTTGTTTTCATAATCTATTAATTATATGATAAATACTCTTAAAATTAGACATGTAATACAATCTGAAAAAAAAGAAAGACGAATAAAAAGAAATAACATAAAAGAGGAAACAGGAGGAGGAGGAAGAAGAGGAAGAAGAAGTAAAAAGGAAATTCCTGTAGTGTATCGCTATCCCTTCTCGCAGCCTGGTTACTAAAACCTGGCGTCTTCTAGGTAGAGCATTATCGACTTTATAGGGTTTATCTTCATCTGATGTGCCAAGGGCGAGAGGCCGAGGCGTGCAGGGAAGGAGAGAAAAGGGGGAAGGGGAAAGGGAGAGAGAGAGAGAGAAAGAGAGAGGGAGAGAGGGGAGAAAGAGAGAGTGAGAGAGAGAAAAGAAACAGAGAGAAGCAAGAGAAAAGAGAGAGATAGAGAAACTGAGAGAGAAAAAACAGAGAGAGAAAGAGAAACAGAGAGAGAGAGAGAGACAGAAACACAGATAGAGAGAAGATAGAGAAACACAGACAGACAGACAGACAAACACAGACAGAGAGAATTAAAAAGAGACGGGGAGGGCCAAAGACGAGGCAGGGTACGGGAAGAGACAGACAGACAGACAGACAGACAGACAAACAGACAGACAAACACAGAGAGAGAATTAAAAAAGAGACAGGGAGGCCCAAAGACGAGGCAGGGTACGACAGAGACAGACAGACAAACAGACAGACACAGACAGAGAGAGAGACAGACAGACAGACAGACACAGAGAGAGAGAATTAAAAAGAGACAGGGAGGTCCAGAGACGAGGCAGGGTACGACAGAGAGAGACAGACAGATAGACAGACAGACAGACAGACAAACACCGAGAGAGAATTAAAAAAGAGACAGGGAGGCCCAGAGACGAGGCAGGGTACGGCAGAGAGAGACAGACAGATAGACAGACACAGACAGACAGACAAACACCGAGAGAGAATTAAAAAAGAGACAGGGAGGCCCAGAGACGAGGCAGGGTACGGCAGAGAGAGAGACAACAGACAGAGAACAGAGGAGAGAGAATTAAAAAGAGACAGGGCCCAGAACGGCAGGGTACGGCAAGACAGAGGAGAGAGACAGACAGACAAACAGACAACACAGACAGAGAGAATTTAAAAAGAGACAGGGAGGCCCAGAGACGAGGCAGGGTACGGCAGAGAGAGAGACAGACAAACAGACAGACACAGACAGAGAGAATTAAAAAGAGACAGGGAGGTCCAGAGACGAGGCAGGGTACGGGAGAAAGAGAGAGAGAGAACAACAGAGACAGACAGACAAACACAGAGAGAGAATTAAAAAGAGACGGGGAGGCCCAGAGACGAGGCAGGGTACGGCAGAATGAGAGAGAGAGAGAGAGAAAGAGAGAGAGAGAGACAGACAGACAGACAGACAAACAGAGAGAGAGAGAATTAAAAAGAGACAGGGAGGTCCAGAGGCGAGGCAGGGTGCGGCACGAGCGGCGTGGGCGTCTCATCTTATCACGGTCTCAAGGAGGTCAACGTCATCTCACATTACGTTCAATAGACACTTTTCTTGAATACGGATTGTTAAAGGAAGCAGTTCTCAGTTCTCGCTCGTGTAAAGACGTGATCTTTTGACATTTATTCGCTTTCCTCCAAATTACAAATTCACTCTTGAAAAAAAAAAAAAAAAAAAAAAAAAATGTACACCTTATTTGTTCTGCTTTTTTTTTTTTTTTTTTTTTTTTGCTAATGCCTTACATAGACGTTTGTTCTTCTTGTTTGAATTTCATAAATGCATGCATTAATATTTTACAAGTCAAGCTACATTTGCTTTCTTGTTTTAGTAATGAAGCTTTTGGATTTAAAAATTAGTGCAAGTAAGCATTGCAAACAGAGATGCAACTTCAACTGTGCATTCTGAAACAGCTAAGATTTCTTTATTCAGGGAAAAGCAAGCACTCCAAGCAGAAGCATTCGTACATAATTTGTACATTCTTCCTTTTTATTTCCCTTTTACGTGCGAGATGTGAGATGTAAGTAAGAAGTAGGGGAATGAAGATGATTAAAGGTATTCTAATTAAGTATATCCTATTAACAACGCACGTGTGTTACTGTTCTTTCGACAGTAAGAAATCGGAGCGTAGCAAAAATCCTTGGAATAAATAATCATCCTACATCCACATTCTACTCTCTCTCGCTCTATCTCTCTCTCTTCTCTCTCCGCTCTCTCTCTCTTCTCTCTCTCTCTCTCTCTCTCTCTCTCTCTCTCTCTTCTCTCTCTCTCTCTCTCTCTCTCTCTCTCTCTCTCTCTCTCTCTCTCTCTCTCTCACTCTCTCTCTCTCTCTCTCTCTCTCTCTCTCTCTCTCTCTCTCTCTCTCTCTCTCTCTCTCTCTCTCTCTCTCTCTCTCTCTCTCTCTCTCTCTCTCTCTCTCTCGCTTCCTCTTCGATACAGAACTTTGAAAACGCAGACAACGCAACACTTTCCCCTTTTACCATGACCCTCATCTCACGATAAAAGGGGAATAGAGGAGAAGAGAGAAGAAGGGAGACGATAAGAGAGATGACAAGAGAGGAAAGGAGAAGAAATAAAACGAAAAGAACGGGGAAAGTATGTGAAAACCAGGAGGAAAGTGGGAGAGAAACGGGGAAAAAAGAAGGAAAAGGCTGAGAAAACGAAGATGGAAGAAGGGAGAGGAACTTATAAAAAGGAAGAACTAAAATGTTATAGTAAGGATAATAGTAATAATAAAAGGCGTGAAATTGGCGAAATGGAGTAAGATAAGCAAGAGAAACGAAACAAAATTTGATGAATACGAAACAACAATAAAACGAAACGAAACCAGACGAACGGAAACGAGAAAGAAAGAAAGAAAAAAAACA
This sequence comes from Penaeus vannamei, assembly GCF_003789085.1. NCBI lineage: Eukaryota > Metazoa > Arthropoda > Malacostraca > Decapoda > Penaeidae > Penaeus > Penaeus vannamei. The sequence goes on from NW_020870026.1 coordinate 1,202,808, forward strand.
AGACGGAGAAGAAGAAAAAACCCAAGACGAAAGAAAACGAAACAAGACGAAAGGAGAAGAGGAGAGGAAGGATTGGAGAGAAAAAAATCCCCAGCTCCCGTTGCACTAGCAAAGAGGGCGAGAAGTTTGTGCAATTGCATATTCGTCTACGACTGGGAAAACGGTTCGCCAAACGGTCAGGTTGGATGGCAACGGAGGACATGGAGGAGGAGGAGGAGGGGGGAGGATCGGGGAAATGGAAGAAGAGATAAGAACTGCAAGGAAAAAGAAGAAAAATAAAATCAAAGGTGCGGGGCGAAGCTGGGAGGTATAGAGCCATAGGAACCATTTGGAAAAAGGAAGAGGAAGCATCAAGAATGGAGGAAGAGGAGGATGTTAAAAAATAGAAAAAAATAAATAGGGACAAGGAATAAAATGTCGAGGATGGAGAGGAATAGGAAAAGGCAATACAAGACGAAGAAGAAGAAGAAGAATAGATGAAAGAGAGAAAAGAATGTCGAGTAGCAAATGAAGACAATGCTAAGAAGGGGAAATGAGACAAAGGTAGCGAGAGAAGAGGAAAAAGAGGGAATGGAGATAGCACGAAAGGAGGAGGTAGAGAAAGAAACGATAACGACCATTAGTTAAATAGATAAGAGAAAAAGGATGAAGAGATAGAAGGGAAAAAAAGGGACAAAGGAAGAAGAGAGACAGAGAATACAGAAGTGAGGCGTAGGATAATAAGATAAGAAGAAAAACAGTAGGAAAAAGGATAGGAGAAGGATGTCTGAGAGAGCTAAGGAGATGAAAGGGTTAAAGAAGGAATCTGAAAAAAATAGAAGAAAAAGATAAAAAGAGGATAGGGGAATGATAGAAGAAGAGAGAACGAAATGAATAAAAGAGAGAGAGAGAGAGAAAGAGAGAGAGAAGGAAAAATATCATAATACTATGATAAAACAATGATGCAGACGATGATATAGAACAAAATGGAAAAAAGAAGAAAAAAGGAATGATGAGGATAGGCAACAAAGACAAAGGAATACAGAAGTGAGAAACGAAAGTGGAGGCACGAAAAGAAGAAAAAAAAAAAACGAAAGAAGTGCACAAGAAGAAAGAAACAATTGATTAGGGAGGAAAAGGCAGAACAGAAACGGAGAGGAGGAATGTAGAAGCAAAAGAGAGAGGATAGGGAATGTACAGAAACCAAAAAGGAAACACAAGAGTGAGTTAGACAGACAGATAGATAGAGAGAGAGATAGAGAGGAGGATAAATAGATATATATAGAGAGAGAAACACACACAGAGACAGAGAGAGAGAGGATGTGGGAGGATGAATAATTTCTCTGTGGATTTTACAGTGTTGAAATTTCTTACATTCTAAATGTCATGCAACTCTCAAGATAATATCAACATATATAATGCATATGCGTCATTAATAATAGATGTAACCTTATCTGAATATTACAAGAGAGACAGAATTAAAGAGAATGACAGAGATAGATAAATACAGTAAGAGAGAGAAAAGGAAGAGACAGAATTCAAGAGAGGAACAGAGATAGATGAAGACTGTAAGAGATAGAAAATGAAGGAAGAGAGAGAGAAAAAGAGAGAAAACAACGAAGAAGAGAGAGAGAAAGAAAGCTCAAAATAGCGAGAGAGAGAAAGAGAGGAGCTCAGCCTAAACGGGAGAGGAAAGAAATCCCAAAAGGAAACACCAGTGATAGATGAAGACTGTAAGAGAAAGAAAAGGATGGAAGAGAGAGAAAAGGAAAAAAAAAAAAGTTGAAAACAACGAGAGAGAGAGAAAAAAACTCAAAACAGAGAGAGAGAGAGAGAGAGAGAGAGAGAGAGAGAGAGAGAGAGAGAGAGACAGAAATAGCGAGAGAGAGAGAGAGAGAGAGGATCTCAGCCTAAACTGAAGAGGAAAGAAATCCCAGAGAGGAAACACCAGAGATAGATGAAGACAGTGAGAGAAAGAAAGGGAAGGAAGAGAGAGACAAAAAAAAAAAAAAAAAAAA
>NW_020870026.1:1214804-1222304 GCF_003789085.1 Penaeus vannamei
TCTGATACCCCTAGGGCTAATGATGATAATGATGATGATGACGGTAAAGATAATGATGATAAATCGAGGGGGTACGTCACTTTTAATATTAATTCGGCAATTATTACTCCTAATACTACTACTACTACTGCAAGGTCAATACTTCTACTACTAGTAGTATTACAAGTAGTAGTAGTGATAATGCTAACAAATATAAGATGATGGAAATCTAATAGGGGGAATATCATTAGAAAAATAAGAAAATAAAACATTTGTCCTCTGTGTATCATCAATATATATGACTAACTCTTTTAATTTCTCTATTCATGATTCTCTTACCTTTTATCTATCATGCGTCCATACATGCGAGTGTAATTTCCACGCAAACACGTACAGGCAAACCATAGGAATACAAACAATATTCCCAATAACGTAAACCGAAGCAGCTCCCTCTCATACAACACGTAAATCCTAGCTTATCAAGTCCTGTATAGGTTACCCGGAAGCAAGGTATTTCTGGCTGAATGGTAAAAATTTCCCTCTGATTGACTACAGCGCAGGTTTCCAACGGAGAAAGCACGGGGTCGATACAGGGTAAGTGTAAGGTTATGTGAATGAGGAACCCAAAGGAAGCCAACCGTGAGGCGGAAGACTTCAGGCTTAGGGGCCAAACCCCGTTCGTTCCTCGCAAAGGGGGTGATGGGACCAAGCTGAAGGCTAGGAACCAACACGACCTCACAAGCCAAATTATCCCCGGAGATGCAGGTCTACCAGGAGCGTGACCAATATGAAGATTGGTACATAAAATACAATAAAAATAAATCCTAAAATGAACTGTAAAATTAAACAATGTGCAGAAGGCACCAAAATAAAACTGAAGTTAGAGCTTAAAAGAATGCTTAAAAGCAGTAAAACTTGCCAGAAGGCTTGCTTAAAACAGTAAAACTTGCCAGAAGGGCTGAATTATTAAAATATGCCAGAAGGGCTTAAAACAGTAAAAAATAAGCAACATCAACAAAACTAAGATTCGTAAAATCACAGAAGGAAGGAGAGGTAAAAGAATATGAAGAAAAGTAAATGAAAAGATCGTAAGAAACAGAAAAGTAAAAGCTGAAGTAAAAGTTCAGGTAAAAGACGAGTAAAAGGGTAAAACGAATAAAAGAAACGTAAAAGGAACCAGTAAAAGTAAGTAAAACTCAGAGCAAGTAAAAAGTAAAAGTAAAGGCACACATGGTTCAAGGTAAAAAAAATAGAGTAAAACAGTAAAATAACACGTCCAGCATAAATACACCTAGGCAAGTAAAAGGGGCAGTACAACCTTGTTTCAGCATCCGAGGTGTAGAATCCAGACAGGTAAATCCATAGGGTAAAGTCACAACACAGTCAGAGTATCCACTTCGTTTATTTGGCAAAAACATGGGGGTTACATTGGTTCACGCGGACGGAGTGGTAGCGGTAAAAATGATTAAAACAATAAATAGGAAATATTAAAATAAAAGAAAATATACACAAGATAAAAGAACAATTAAAAGCAATAAAACATCAAAGGAAATAAATGAGAAAATAATAATTATCATAAAAAATACGTAAAACCATCTGCTGCGATTCAGAAATAAAAATATAAAAATCAGTGACTTGCTCTCAGGGTAAAAGAGAGATTAAAATGACCAGTAAGTAAAAGCAAAGCACAAAAAACTAAAACTGAACTTGAAGATAAAAGGAATAAAAAGTACGAGAGAAATCGCAGCAGATGAGGATGCCCCCTTATCCGCACATCATGTGAATCCTTGTGGGATATTGGCGGATAGCAAACGAATTCAGTGGAAGTTTTATTAAAAATGTATACAAAAAGGTGTAAATAAAGCAAAATACATGTAAAATACGCCAGCATAAAACAGAAGTAAAATAAAAGTGTAGAAATCAGGCTGGCTGAGGAAGTGGTCCGCTGTGCTCGACTCGCCCTGTGGATTACGGAGGATGCTGGTAGGATAGGGGTAGGATGGGGGCAGGAGTGGATAGGGTTAAAGGTAGAAGATAGGACAAACGGAGAAAAGGAATGGGGAAGGGAGGAATGAGCGTAGAAGTAGAGGAAAAGAAAAAGCGAAGGAACAGGAAGAGGGTGCGAATAAGAGGGGTACGAGGGAAATGCGGCAGGATACAGGATAGGATAGGGATAGGATGGAGGTAGGATAGGTTAGAGATAAAGATAAGAAGTAGAACAAGCAGAGGAAAAGAGTAAAAGAGGGAGAAACTAGCACAGAAGTAGAGGGGAGTATAAAAAGCGAGGGGACAAGGAGAGGGTGCGAATAAGAGGAGAGGGATATGAGGATAGGGAAAAAGGGGGGGGGGGAGCAGGATAGGTGATGGGTAAGGTCTGTGGGGGGGGAAGGAGTTGAAAACCTCACAACCCTCCCATACCACGGGTCGGAGAGGACATCGGAGACACACCTGGAAAGAGAAACAAGGAAGGCCTGAGCCCGATTACTTGCCTCAAAAGTCAAGGTGCATGTTCAGCTGGACGTGCATGACACGCATCACTGAACACGCAAAACACAAGTAAATAAAACACAGTAAAAACAGTAAAATAAATTAGTAAAACCAAAACAAACACTGAAGAATCATCTCAGCCACAAACAGGGCTGAGAAAAGGGGCCACAGTCCAGAACAGCTACACGTCAGGACCAAGGGCAGCACTAGAGAACAGCTCAGGGGTCACGTCATCATCAGGTCCACCAGTGAAGTCGGCTCGAACATCTGCGATCGGTCCATCAGCATCAACATCCTCGACATCAGTGTCCTGGGCAGGGTCAGCTGGATCTGCATCGGTATCAACGTCCTCGACGTCAGGGTCCTGGGAAGGGCCGACTGAATCCTCTGCATCCAAGTCAGGAACATCCGGGTCATCTGGTCCTGGGTCATCGTCATCGGTGACAGCTTCGCAGGTGGCAACCGCAACAGAGGGTGGTAGTAAGGCGCCCTCTATATCCCAGTCTTCCTCTGGAATGTCAGGTAAGTCGGCAGAAAAGTCATCCCACTCCATCTCCGGCTCGACAGATCCATCCAGTGACAAGGATTTGGTGAAGTGCTTCAGCTCTGTGACGGCAGAAGCAGTTGTAAATGCACTCTCCTCTTCAGCTTGAAGTAAAAACCTGTGCTCTGTCGTGGCAGATGTGGATGATCCAAGGCCACGGGGTAAAGTACATCCTGAACTGACGGGACACCTGTCTCGCCCGGCAGCAGCACCACCAGTAGACCCCGGGGTTCTGTCGTTCCTCTTCTCAGTGATGTCGAGTTCGTCCTCAGGGCCAGTCCTGACAGGAGGTACATGATTCCTGGCAGCTGTGTCCCGGAAGGTTGATTGCAGCTGTTCGTGATGGCTCGTGGACTGGGGAAACACTGTAGACCTCTCCCAAAGGTGTGACAGTCCCGAGTCTGGTACCCTGTTTCAGTACAAGGGGCCGTGGAGTATGGTTCAGGGCCCATATGGAGCATCGTCGTCGAGTGGCGGTCGTAATGAGGTGCGGAAGTGTCAGGTGGTCAGTCACGGCAGGGTCAAAACGACATGTCCGTCTGCTTGACCCAGCCGAGAAATGCAGCTTTCCAGAAAGCGACCAGAGTGTGGTGGAATTTCAGTCGGTCTGGCAAGATGGACAGTGGCTTCTTGTGGAGCAGGTGCATGGAGTCCAGGAGAATCAGTCAGGCCTGAGTCAACCAGGCTAATCTGTAGGAGTGGGCATCAGTGTATAGGAGCGACAGCTCACAACCTCCCAGGATGAGCAGTCCATGAGGTGATTGGGCTTCCGTCTGCAAAGTGAAGTCCTGGCGTCGCAAGAAGTCAGTCCCAAGAAGGACATCGCCATGGAAGGACAGATCAGCCACTATGGTGCGGTGAAGTAGCACAAGATCTTGCTGATGTTAAAGCTGAGCGTCACCTCTGCAGCTGGGTGGAAAGGCTCCCCTGAGACGCCTTGGAGGATCTTGCTAGAAGCATAATGTCGGAGCTTCTTCGCCGGATCGATGACTTCTAAGGCACTGGGTTTGACTAAGGTCACCTGAGACCCCAGTGTCGATGAAGCAGAGAAGAGTCTTCCCATCAACACTGAGTGCCACGACTGGACGTCCGCCGACTGCTGGGGTAGTCACTGCTGCTGTTTGGACCGGCTCTGTCTGGACTGCGATGGAGCGTGTGGGTTCCCTCTTGTAAAGTCGCCAGTGAAGTTGGGAACCCTTCCTTCCTGGCCTCTCGGAAAGGGGCACTCACGAGACATGTGACCGCTCCTTCCACAACGGAAACAAGAGTAGGCTGGTGGTGAAGACTGACGGCAGCAGCTCTGCATTCCCGGTGCTGTGGGTTGAACTTCGATGATATTCACACCATACATTACGCCGTGATGTTGGAGCGGAGGAAAGAGACTGAGCAGGTGACGGTGAGGTGGCAACAGGGAACAGGTCATAACGGTCTCGAGTACGAGGTGGCCGGTCTGGAGTGCGACGTCGAAGCTGGTAGTCGTCCTCTTGGATGTTGTTCGGAGACTGGTGGCGAGTGTTGGAACTGCTGTGCCTGATGCCATACTTGGAGTTCCAAAGCTTCTGGGCGGTCTCGGCAAGCTGGATAGGTGAACAATCATCCTTGAGGACAAGGAGATCGCGTAAGGTGGATGGTAAGCCAGCAAGGAAGACTCGCCTGATCAATTCCGAAGGCTCTCCAACAGCTCCTCGGTGGTCCCGGTATCCTTGAAAGACAGACGCCTCCACCTCAAGGAAGAAGTCCATTGGAGCCTGCCTCTCAGTCATCCATGATCATAAGAACCTTGAAAAATCAGAGGCGGTGTACGTGCCCCTGAACTTACGCCTCAGTTGCCGCTTGAAAGTGCCCCAGTCATGTATCCCATCGAAGCTCTCGGAGTTGATGATAGTTTCCGCTCTGCCCCGACAGCTCGCTCTTGCAGCACGGATAAATGCATCATCTGTTGTAGGTCGTACTAGGTTCTCAATGGCCCTGATGAAGCTCTCCACCTCCTGGTTCCTCTTCAGTGGTTCACAGGCAGAGGTTTCTCCCTTAAAGTGAGGGATCGAGTCTCGGGACACAAGGTATGGCATGAACTCCCCTGAGACGAGTGAAGGTTGCTGGTGTCGAAGGTGATCCTCTGCTGGCTCATCGCGGTACCTTGGGCGTACGGGAGTTGACAATCTTGGGGCTGGCTCGGGAAAAGTCTGTCTAGCCCCACGCACGTAAGAAAACCCAGGCTGTGCTCTTCCTCCCTTCGTAACCCGGTAGTTGCTGGTTCTGGAGAGCCCGCTCTTGTTGTTGAAGACGCCTTTCCCTTTTCTCCAGTTGCTGCTGCCATTCCTGGAGGTCTTCCCTAGTAGCTACATGGCGGATGGGGCTGGAAGACCTGGTCGCAGGTGTGAGGTGTCTTGTCGGGTACGAGGAAGTGGCGCGTCTGCTGGCGGTTCCTCAGGCTGTACTGCTGAGGGAACCTGGCTCCCATTACTGCGGGATACCACCGCTTCGGCAGGAGCAGTCCTTTCCTGTAGATGGTCCTCCAGTCGCTGCAGCCTGTCCTCGCTCGTCCGGGCCATCTCCTCCATCCTGCGCAGCAATTCTTCCCTGTTCTGGGCGACAAGGTCCGTCATCCTCTGCAGCATTTCCTCCATCATCGTGACTTCGCTCTCCACTGCACGAACTGCGTCCTGAACTTGGGTGTCGGAACTCTGCACCACTATAAGGGACGCACGGTGATCAGGTGAAGAGGTACGCGAGCTTGGCTGGCTCGATGACCTTGTCGTACGCAAAGGTCTCCCACGTCCAGGCATAGTACAAGCCTGGTGACAAAAGGGAACGAAGTCCCACACACACTGGAGCTATGTAGCTCAAAAAAAAACACAAAAAGTAGCCAGAGATACTGGCTAACACAAAGTGAACAGTGATGCGTGATCAACTGAGCCAAACTGGCGCATTAAAACTTAAAAACTGCCCGTAAACTGGGTAAAATACAAAAAAAACGAACCAAGTGCGAACAAAGGGGAAAAAGTAAAATTAGCAGGGGTAAAAGCAAGATTAAAACACAGCAAAATAAAAGTGTCCCTATACCTAGCAAGAGCCATAAAATAAAACTAACTGGTGAGCGGGCATTAGTAAAAACAGACAAAAATTAAAATGCTGAAAGAGAAAAGCCTCGCTCAAAGATACTAAAATACTACAAAAACCTGCAAGAAAAACACAGAACATAAAACACAAGAAATGTGGCTCTTCTAAAACTACTAAAACAGCTAACCTAACAGGAAAAAGCTAAACACTGGACGTTAAAAATCTTCATATTAGTCAACGAGCAGAGAAAGCTCATAAATACACTCCTGGTAGGTCCCACTCGCTGCCACCAAAATTGGGTGTACCTGTAAGGTTATGTGAATGAGGAACCCAAAGGAAGCCAACCGTGAGGCGGAAGACTTCAGGCTTAGGGGCCAAGGAAAATGAGGGGCCCCGTTCGTTCCTCGCAAAGGGGGTGATGGGACCAAGCTGAAGGCTAGGAACCAACACGACCTCACAAGCCAAATTATCCCCGGAGTTGCAGGTCTACCAGGAGCGTGACCAATATGAAGATTGGTACATAAAATACAATAAAAATAAATCCTAAAATGAACTGTAAAATTAAACAATGTGCAGAAGGCACCAAAATAAAACTGAAGTTAGAGCTTAAAAAGAATTTTAAAACTCCAGAAGGCTTAAAAGCAGTAAAACTTGCCAGAAGGCTGAAAAATTATTAAAGATATGCCAGAAGGGCTTAAAAGCAGTAAAAATAAGCAACATCAACAAAACTAAGATTCGTAAAATCACAGAAGGAAGGAGAGGTAAAAGGGAATATGAAGAAAAGTAAATGAAAAGATCGTAAAAAGAAAGGAAAGTAAAAGCTGAAGTAAAAGTTCAGGTAAGAGACAAGTAAAAGGGTAAAACGATAAAAGAAACGTAAAAGGAACAGTAAAAGTAAGTAAAACTCAGAGCAAGTAAAAAGTAAAAGTAAAGGCACACATGGTTCAAGGTAAAAAAATAGAGTAAAACAGTAAAATAACACGTCCAGCATAAATACACCTAGGCAAGTAAAAGGGGCAGTACAACCTTGTTTCAGCATCCGAGGTGTAGAATCCAGACAGGTAAATCCATAGGGTAAAGTCACAACACAGTCAGAGTATCCACTTCGTTTATTTGGCAAAAAACATGGGGTTACATTGGTTCACGCGGACGGAGTGGTAGCGGTAAAAATGATTAAAACAATAAATAGGAAATATTAAAATAAAAGAAAATATACAAGATAAAAGAACAATTAAAAGCAATAAAACATCAAAGGAAATAAATGAGAAAATAATAATTATCATAAAAAATACGTAAAACCATCTGCTGCGATTCAGAAATAAAAATATAAAATCAGTGACTTGCTCTCAGGGTAAAAGAGAGATTAAAATGACCAGTAAGTAAAAAGCAAAGCACAAAAAACTAAAACTGAACTTGAAGATAAAAGGAAT
>NW_020870026.1:1234804-1237304 GCF_003789085.1 Penaeus vannamei
CTCATTTTCTTTTTTTAGGTATTACATTCCCTCTTATCCTATTTGTTTTTTTTTCTCTCTCTCTTTCTCCCCTCTCCTCTCTCCCTTCTCCGCTCTCATGTACCCTCCTCTCACGCGATTCTCCCCTTCTCTATCTCTCTCTCTATCTATCTATCTATCTATCTCTACCTCTACCTACCTACGTATCTATCTATCTATCTCTACCTCTACCTACCTACTATCTTTCTATCTTCTTTCTCTCTTTATCCCTTTCCCCCCTTCTCTCTCTTTTTCTCTCTGTAACTCCCCTCTCTCTATCCCTTCCCCCCTCCCTCTAGTCCTCCCCCTTTTCCTCTCTCTCTCTCTTTTGTTTCTCTCACTCTTTCAGTGGTATTATTCCTTGTTTAAATTTTACATTTTTGTTTCATTTTCACCCTATTGTCCATCCCACACACAACTAGCGAACATATCCCATGGCTTTAAAGTTCATGGAAATAATATCAGCTTAGAATGATAGCAAAATCCAACCTTTTTCTTCTCCCCCCCTCTCCCCCCTCCCTCAGTGCCATTATGTCTGCCGTTGGCGCCGCCTTTGATGCTCCCCTCACTATCCTCCCCATGGCTCCCCCTCACCAACCCTGGCACTGGAGCCACGACCCCCTCCCTCCGAAGCCCATTCCCCTCCAATCCCTTCAAATCCCCATCTCTCTGTCCCTTCCCAACCCCCTCCCCTTCACCCCTCTCCCCTTACTTTAACATCCCCTCGCCGCCCCCTTCCCTCCAATCCCCCCTCCACTCACCTTCGGTCCTTGGCTCTCCTGGAGGGTAGCACGTCCCTCCTCTTGGAACATCCCCCCCCCCCACCCTCCGCCCCCTGGCCCTGCAAATTCCCTCGTTCTCCATCTCCCTTTGGAAGCCTCACATATACCCTCTCCTTGGATCTCTTTCCAGACACCTTCCCTCCCTTCCCTTTGAAAATCTCCCTCCTGCAGACACGTTCCCTCCGCTGGAATCCTCTTCCCATTCATATTTCCCCTCACTTAAAATTCCCTTCCCTTAAAAACTCCCTTAACTACCCTTAAACTACTTTAACTAATAAAACTCCCTTAACTACCCTCCCTTAAAACACCCTTAACTACCTCCCCCTTAAAACACCCTCAACCACCCTTGCTTCCTTAACTACCCTCCCCCTTAAAACACCCTTAACTACCTCCCCTTAAAACACCCTTAACTACCTCCCCTTAAAACTCCCTTAACTACCCCCCCTTAAAACACCCTTAAAACCCTCCCCCTTAAACACCCTTAACTACCCCCTTAAACTACCCTCCCCCTTAAAAACACCCTTAACTCCCCCTTTAAACCCCTAACTACCCTCCCCTTAAAACACCCTTAACTACCTCCCCCTTAACTCCCTAACTACCCTCCCCCTTAAAACACCCTTAACTACCCTCCCCCTTAAAACACCCTTAAACTTACCTCCCCCTTAAAACACCCTTAACTACCCTCCCCCTTAAAACCCTTAACTACCCTCCCCCTTAAAACACCCTTAACTACCCTCCCTCCTCCTTAAACCCTCCCTTATTTAGAAATCCCTCTCCTCCTCCCTCCCTTTGCAGTCCCTTCCTCCCTCCCTCCCTCCCTTGAAGTTCACTCCCTCCTAACGCATCGCCCCTCCAAGCCTCTTCCCTCCTTCCCTCCTCTCTTCCCTCCTTCTCTTCCCTCCTCCCTTCCCTCCTCTTCCCTCCTCTCTTCCCTCCTCTCTTTCCTCCCAAATAATTGAATACCTGTCCGAAAGCGTGGCGTGACCTAACTGTGATAATCTCGACTCGTCCGGATGCGTTGGCCTCGGCTTTGGTCCACGGAGGCGTGATACCAGGGCCGCGTTCGTTCCCTGAGTGAATTGGATGATCGTAAATGTTAATGTGAAAGCATGCTTAGGAAGGGAGAGAAAGAGGGATGAGTAGGGGGGGGGTGAGGTGAGGGTGGGGGTGTGGTGATGGGTGGGGGAGGGCACTGGGAGGGAGGGGGAGGGGATGCTAAGCTAATGTCCCCTGTGGATTAGCAGAGAGGGGAGAGTGAAGGATAACAGAAGGTAGGGAGAGAGAAGAGAGAGAGATGAGAGAGAGAGAGAGAGAGAGAAGAGAGAGAGAGAGAGAGAGAGAGAGAGAGAGAGAGAGAGAGAGAGAGAGAGAGAGAGAGAGAGAGAGAGAGAGAGAGAGAGAGAGAGAGAGAGAGAGAGAGAGAGAGAGAGAGAGAGAGAGAGAGAGAGAGAGAGAGAGAGAGAGAAAAAAATAGAAGAAAAGAAGAAGAAACTACTAAAGCAACAAAACAACAGAAGAAAGAAGAAATATAAGGCTAATGATTTCATAATACCACCTTAACGAATCGAATAACTAAAACGAAATAACGAAAAAATGGGGATGAAAAAGAAAGAGAAAGAGAACGAAGATGAATGACAGCTCATTCATATACAATCATCCCTAAATGTATTACGTCATACCTCATCTTCTTGCTCGACCAA
>NW_020870026.1:1244804-1257304 GCF_003789085.1 Penaeus vannamei
TTATTATTATTATTATTATTATTAATTATTATTATTATCATTTATTATCAATTATTATTACTATTATTATTATTACTATCATCATTATTATTTATATTACTATTATTATTATTATTATTATTATTATTATTATTATTTATTATTATTATTATATTATTATATTATTATTATTATTATATTATTTGTCATGATCATTATTCTCATTATCATTTATTATCATCAGGATCATTATGTTATTAATATTATCATTTCTTAGTATTACTACTATGTTATTATCATTATCTTCACCATAATCAGTTTTAGTATTTTCATTGTTTTTGTCATTATCATTATTACAATTTCGCTTTTTGTTATTATTAGTATGATTATCATAATCACTTTATTATTATTATTATCATTATTATTATTATATTATATTATTATTATTTATTATTATTATTATTATTATTACTATTATTATTATCATTATTTTTATTATTATTATTATTATTATTATTATTATTATATATATTTTATTATTATTATTATTATCATTATTATTATTATTAATTATTATTATTATTATTATTATTATTATTATATTATTATTATTATTATTATTATTATTATTATTATTATTATTATTCATTATTATCAATTATTATTATTATTATATTATTATTATATTATTATTATTATTATTATTATATTATTATTATTATATTATCATTATTATTATTATCATCATCATTATATTCATTATTAATATTACTATCATTTTTATTGCCACAGCTACTATTATTATAGTTATTATCATTGATTTCTGCTGTTATTTTTACTATTACTATTATAAGTAATATTGTCATTATCATTATATCTATGTTGTTATCACCATTATTACTACTATTGTTTTTATCAATATGTTATTACGTTTATCATTTTTTTTCGCTATTGTCATCATTATCATTATCATTATCATCATTATTATCTTTCTTATTATTATCACTATTGTCATTATTTATCATCATCACCTTCATCAATATCATTATCGTTATTAGTAGTATTACCATTATGAAATATAATGGGAAAGTTCTTTTATCTTTGTATTTTTTCTCCCCCCTTTTTCTATTTTTCCTTTCAATTATTCTACTTATTACTATTTTACTTTAATTCTCTCTCTTTACTTTACTTTCCTCTAATCTTTTCCTCTTTTCTTTTCTCTTTCTTCCTTTTTCCGTCCACTTGTCCCTCTCTCTCGACTTTCCTACTTATTACTGTCTTTATTTTCTGTTGTCTATTTTCTCCCATTACACTTCCACTTTTATGTTTTACGTTCATTCTTTCCCATTTTATTACATTTATCTGTTGTTGTTTTTTATCACTACCTCACTATTCTTATTCCCTCCTCTTTCTCACTTTTCTTTTCCTTTCTCTGTTTATTCTTTGTTCTTCATTTATTTCCTCGTTCTCTATTCTTACATTTCTGTATGACTATTCTTTCTTCCTCATTTTCTTCCTCTTTTCTTTCTTCCAACTTACATTATATTTTTCTTTTTTTTCTCGCCTACTTTCCTCCCTTTCCTTCTTATTTTGTCTTTCTTTTCCCTTTCTCTCTCTCTTTATCTATTTTTTCCCTCTTTTCTAATATTTCTTATCTCAGTTTCTCTCTCTAGTTATCTTTCCATCTTCTTCTTGACTCTTTGCCCTTCTATCCTCTCTCCTCTTCCTATTCTCAACTTATCTCTACTCTCTTTCCTCTCTTCCTCATCTTCCCCCTTCCTTCCTTTCGATTTTTGTACATTCTTTTTTCCCTTCCTCTTCCCTATTCACCATTTCCTTTTTTATCTTTCTTTTGCCTCTTTATTCTCTCTCTTTTCGTCCTTTCAAATCCTCCTTTGCTCCGTTCTTTCAAGTCTTTTATCCCTCGAATCCTCTTTTAATCCTTCCATTCTCTTAATTCTCCCGTTTCTCCTTTTCATTTCCCTTCTCTTCCTCCTTTTCCTCGTTCTTCCTCTCTTTCTCAATTCCTTCCCCTCCTCTCTGCCACCTCTATCCTCTCCCTTTTCCTTCGTCTCAATTCCTCCTCTTCCTTTCCCTTCTTCTCTCTCCTCTTCCACTTCTCCAACCTCCCCCTTTCCTTCCTCTCAATTCCTCCTATTCTTCCCCCTTTCTCTCTCACACTTCCTCCTTTCCCCACTTCTTTCTCCTCTTACATCTCTCCTTTCAATTCCTCCTTCTCTCCCCTCTTCCACCTCTCCATCCTCCCCTCTTTCCTTCCTCTAAATCCCTCCTCATTTCCCCCCCTTTCTCTCTCACACTTCCTCCTTTCCTCCACTTCTTCTCCTTCTTCCTCCTTTTCTCTCTCACACTTCCTTCCTCTCAATTCCTCCTCCTCTCCCCCCTTTCTCTCTCCCACTTCCCCCTTTCCCCACTTCTTTCTCCTCTCCCTTCCTCTCAATCCCTCCTCCTCTTCCCTCTTTCTCTCTCCCACTTCCTCCTTTCCCCACTTCTTTCTCCTCTCCCTTCCTCTCAATTCCTCCTCCTCTCCACCCTTTCTCTATCCCACTTCCCCCTTTCCCCATTTCTTTCTCCTCTCCCTCTCAATTCCTCCTATCCCCCTCTCTCTCCCACTTCCTCCTTTCCCCACTTCTTTCTCCTCTCCCTTCCTCTCAATTCCTCCTCCTCTCCCCACTTTCTCTCTCCCAATTCCCCCTTTCCCCACTTCTTTCTCCTCTCCCTTCCTCTCAATTCCTCCTATCCCCCCCTTTTCTCTCTCCCACTTCCTCCTTTCCCCACTTCTCTCCTCTCCCCTCCTCTCCAACCTCCCCCTTTCCTTCCTTTAAATCCCTCTTCTTCTCCCCCCTTTTTCTCTCCCACTTCCTCTCTCCCCACTTCTTTCCTCTCCCTTTCCACCACCCCAAACACCCCTCTTCCTTCTCTAAATCCCTCTCCTCTCCCCCTTTTCTCTCTCCCACTTCTTCCTCTCCCCACTTCTTTCTCCTTCCCCTCCTCTCCAACCTCTCCTCTTCCTTCCTCTAAATCCCTCCTCCTCTTCCCCCTTTCTCTCTCCCACTTCCTCCTTTCCCCACTTCTTTCTCCTCTCCCTCCTTTCTGTCTCCCACTTCCTCCTTTCCCCACTTCTTTCTACTCTCCCTCCTTTCTCTCTCACACTTCCTTCCTCTAAATCCCTCCTCCTCTTCCCCCTTTCTCTCTCCCACTTCCTCCTATCCCCACTTCTTTCTCCTCTCTCTTCTTCCACATCCCCAACCTCCCCCTTTCCTTCCTCCTAATCCCTCCTCCTCTTCCCCCCTTTCTCTCTCCCATTTCCTCCTCTCCCCACTTCTTTCTCCTCTCCTTGCTCTCAATCCCTCCTCCTCTCTCCCCTTTCTCTCTCCCACTTCCTCCTTTCCCCACTTCTTTCTCCCACTCCCTCCCTTCCCCACTCTTTCTCCTCTCTCTCCTTTCTCTCTCCCCACTTTCCTCCTGCCCCACTTCTTTTCTCCTCTCCCTCCTTCCACCACCCCAACCACCCCTCTTCCTTCCTCTAAATCCCTCCTCCTCTTCCCCCTTTCTCTCTCCCACTTCCTCCTTTCCCCACTTCTTTCTCCTCTCCCTCCTTCCACACTCCCCAACCTCCCCTCTTCCTTCCTCTCAATTCCACCTCCATTCCCTCCTTTCTCTCTCTCCCACTTCCTCCTCTCCCCACTTCTTTCCCCTCTCCCTCCTTCTCTCTCACACTTCCTTCCTCTCAATTCCTCCTCCTCTCTCCTCTTCCACCTCCCAACCTCCCCTTTCCTTCCTCTAAATCCCTCCTCCGCTTCCCCCCTTTTCTCTCTCCCACTTCCTCCTCTCCCCACTTCTTTCTCCTCCCCCTCCTTTCTCTCTCTCCCACTTCCTCCTCTCCCTACTTCTTTCTCCTCTCCCTCCTTCCACCACCCCAACCTCCCCCCTCCCCTCTCTAAATCCCTCCTCCTCTTCCCCCTTCTCTCTCCCACTTCCTCCTCTCCCCACTTCTTTCTCCTCTCCACCTTTCTCTCTCTCCCACTTCCTCCTTTCCCCACTTCTTTCTCCTCTCCCTCCCTTCTCTCTCACACTTCCTTCCTCTAAATCCCTCCTCCTCTTCCCCCTTTCTCTCTCCCGCTTCCTCCTCTCCCTACTTCTTTCTCCTCCCCCTCCTTCCAGCACCCCAACCCCCCCTTTTCCTTCCTCTAAAATCCCTCCTCCTCTTCCCCCCTTCTCTCTCCCATTTCCTCTCTCCCCACTTCTTTCTCCTCTCTCTCCTTTCTCTCTCCCACTTCCTCCTGTCCCCACTTCTTTCTCCTCTCCCTCCTTTCTCTCTCCCACTTCCTCCTCTCCCCACTTCTTTCTCCTCTTTCACCTCTTCCTCTCAATCCCTCCTCCTCTTCTCTCTTACTCTCTCCCACTTCCTCCTCTCCCTACTTCTTTCTCCTCCCCCTCCTTCCACCTGCCCCGCCAGACCTTGGCCATTACACCCCGCCGTTAACAGCTGTTGTCGGCTGTCGTTCGAAATTGGCGACTCCTATAACACGTACCATCCCTTTCGGTCCGTCGGTTCGCTGTTGTTATAACCAAAGAGCCAAAAGTGTTCTTCAAGTTGCTGTGTCGATGTTTGGTTCTTCTACCTGTTGTTCGACAGGTTGATTGTCATTATCATTATCATTATCATCATCATTATCATCATCATTATTTTTATCAATATCAGTTATTATTATTATCATCACCATCACTGTTATTATTATCATTATTACTAGTATTATCATTACTGTTATTATTATTCACATTCTATTATTATTATTATTCCCATTCTATTATTATTATTATTATTACCATATTATATTATCATTTTCTATCATTGTGAATATGATAATGCTTATTAGTGTTATTATCATTGACATCGTTATTATCATCATTATTATTACTATTATCAATAACATTATTACTTTTTGTTTTTCCTATTATTCTTATTGTTGTTGTTGCAACTTTATTGTTGCATATTACTGCTATCAGTTATTACCATTACTGCTGTTATTATCATCATTATCATTATCATCAATATTATCATATCTCCATCATCATTAGTATCATTATTTTCATTATCATTGTTACATTTGCTATTATTGTTATTAATAGTATTTTCATTATTAATGTTATCATTATCATTATCCTTATCATTATCATTATCATTACCATTATTATCATTATCATTATAATCACTTTTAGTATTACAAGAAAAATAATGATAATAGTAATAATAATAATTGTTATTATCATTATCATTATTATTATTATTATTATTATTATTATCATTATTATTATTATTATTATTATTTTTATTATTATTATTATTATTATTATTATTATTATTATTATTATTATTATTATATTATTATTATTATCATCATCATCTTATCATTATCGTTAATTTTTGTTACTATTTTTCATCATGATCATTGCTATATATTTTTTTCTTGTTGTTGTTAACATTATTATTATTAATATAATTACTATTATTATCATTATTATCATTATCATTATTACTATTACTTTTAGTTCTGTTGTTGTTATTGACGGTATCATTACCATTATCAATACTTTTGATAATATTATTATCATTACTATTATTATTAATTTAACAATTGTTATTATTTTATTATCCTTATAATTTGTTTTACTTTTATTACCATCATCAGTATCATCATTATTACTATTACTATTGTTATTATCATCAGTATTATCCCGATCATAACTCTTCATCTTTTTATTGTTATCACTATTATCGTTGTCATTATCATCATTATTATTATTATGATTGTCATTAATATCATTATTACTCTTTTCACTGTAATTATCGTTTTCATTGTCATTGTTATTGTCATCCTTATTGTCATAACCATTATCATGTTTATCATTAAGATCGTAATCACGATTTTCTTTATTATCATTATCGTTATTATCATAATGAATATTGTTATTGTTAACATTACTATTATTTTCATTAATATCATTACTATTATTATTGTTGATAATAATTGTAGTAAAGATAGTAGTATTAGTAGTAACATTACTTTATTAGCGTTATCTTCATTATTATCATCAATTTTGATCATCCTTATTGTTATCATCATTTCTATTATCATTAATATTATCATCATTATTTCATCATCATCATCATTATCATTATTTTTATCATAATTATTACTACTACTTCTACTTTCATTGTTGTCACCACTGGTATTACTATCATCATCATTATTATCATTGTCTTTACTTTCATTCTTATTAGCCTTATTAACCCAATAGCATATATCTGAAAGCTCACTATTTACTTCAATGAACACAAAAACACAAAAACAAAAGAATTGCAACTTATATTTTCTTCAAAATCAGGATAACGATTAATCCGACGTCCCTTTTTTGTGTGATTTTGTTTACCTTTTCCAATGAATGGATGTGTTCTAAGGGTCATTTTCCAATCCCAATTATCACCTGTGCAAAAGGTATCAAGGACACGTGACCTTGTTTTTTACTTCAAAAAAGGACCAAATATTGACAGGCGGAGGAGGTGATGAGGAATAGGAAGAAAAGAAAGAGAAATAAGTCTTTTTTTCTCATTTCTTGGAGAAGCAATGCGAGTTGATGAGAAAAGTGAGAAAACAACATAAGTTTCTGTTTCTGTCTTTCTTTCTTTCTTTCTCTCTCTCTCTCTCTCTCTCTCTCTCTCTCTCTCTCTCTCTCTCTCTCTCTCTCTCTCTCTCTCTCTCTCTCTCTCTCTCTTCTCTCTCTCTCTCTCTCTCTCTCTCTCTCTCTCTCTCTCTCTCTCTCTCTCTCTCTCTCTCTCTCTCTCTCTCTCTCTCTTGCTCTCGCTCGCTCTCCCTCACTCTCACTCTCGCTCTCGCTCTCGCTCACTCTCTCTCTCTCTCTCTCTCTCTCTCTCTCTCTCTCTCTCTCTCTCTCTCTCTCTCTCTCTCTCTCTCTCTCTCTCTCTCCCTCTCTCTAGCTGACGCCCAGAGGGTAGGATATTAATCAATGACTGTTTCTTGGAATCAATTGCAATATCAATCTGAAAATAAGACACAACAAATTCATATTGACTTCTCACTTTTCTTGATTGCTTCGAGAGTTCAGCAAGTTCGCTTCTTTCGTCTTTCTTCTTTTTTTTTTTTTTTTTTTTTGTCTCTCTCTTCACCTTTTTTATTTTCAGCGATTTGTTTCTCTATATCCGGATTTGTTTCCCTTTCTCTCTTTCCCTTTTTGTATCTCTTCTCTTCTGTCTCATCCTTTCCTCTTCTTCTACCCCTTTCTTCTCCTCCACTACCGGTGCTCATAATTAATTCTTCTCTTGTTCCACCTCTTCCTATATTTCATTCCCAACTCAAGGTCGATCTTACTGTATGGACTGAGATATGAGTTCTTTTAACGAAGCGTGGAATACATACTAAATCATTGCTTCTTTACTTAATAGTATCAGCATCTTCTTTACGGTTAGATAATTAATATTAAGTAAGAAGATGCTGATACTTCATATCATTCATCATCAGCAACTCGTGTCTTAATGTTTAGTCATCCGATTGAATAGTAAAATCGACTAGTAGGTATAACATGAGAATAAAAAGACCGAAATTTTGAGGGCAGTCTGTACATGGGGTTGATGTGGCCTGTGATGACCATAGAAATACATTGCTTTCGAGACATTTACACATAATGCTGAAAAATCATATTAAAAGTTTCTGTAGATTTTACATGAGCTTGTGGCAATAGCTAGTTTTCCCTATTTAGGAAATATTAAGCTAATACAGCCGCTTTCGCTCCATTATCAAAGCTTTGGTGTATTCAGAGCTTTGGTTTAAGCAGAGGTTGGGGGTTAGTTGAGGAGGGCGGGGTGTCTCCTTGAAATTCTAAAGATAAAGTGGATTTTCTCCCTCAATCTCCTCCTCTTCCTCTCTCTCTCTCTCTCTCTCTCTCTCTCTCTCTCTCTCTCTCTCTCTCTCTCTCTCTCTCTCTCTCTCTCTCTCTCTCTCTCTCTTTCCTCTTTTCCTCTTTCTTCCTCCCTCCCTCCCTCCCTCCCTCCCTCCCTGCCTTTACCCTCTCCCTCCCTCCCTCCCTCCCTGCCTTACTCTCTTTCTTTCTCTCTCTTTCCATTTTTGCCTCAAATTAATTTCGCGTTTCGACATTTTCCTTTAAAAGTTCGCCCCGCAAAAATAGAAACTAGGAACTGGTAAAATGCCGTGAGGTTAACGATAGAATATTCAGTGATACTGCCTTTGAGCAACCATAGGGTGAGAAGAATCGACCGGCTGGTGATGTATTGACGTCAATCTTTATTAAAGCAAGATGACTATGTGAGTCTTGTATTGAGCCACTTTATCATAAAAGCCTAAGAATGGAAACAGTGTAACTCGATATCAAGACAAATATAATATATTAACGAAATACAAGGTGATATCCAACATAATATCGTTCCTCGAATCTCAGCGCGCACCAAGCATAATAACATATCAACACTAATGTACAAGTTCTTAAAACGAAAATATCAGAGTAAATCAACCTACTCTAGAGTGGAGAGAGCGAGGCCAAATCCTGAACATATCAGATGATGTTAATACTAATCTCATATCTATCACACATAGTCCTAGCTGGAACGTCGGTGAGCTGAATATATATATTGATGAGTGAAATAATCAGTATAATATCGCGTACTCGCGTCCTTGATGGCGCTAAGCATATCTAATAGAAATATAACACGCGTAATTATGAAAATGATAGACTAATCGAACTGTGCAGTAAGTGGAAGACCGATCAATTGTGAAAATATTCATGCAAATAATAAATGATGCGAGTGTTATGAGCAATAGTCGCTAAGAAAACATCATGAATCACAACACCTCCATGATCACACCAACAATCCTCTTTAATTCTATTAGACAATCATGATCAAACAGCATTTATGAAGATATATCATATATCATATCCATCTATTATATATACCTAGCTAAAAAAATGAATACTCGTATAAATCTAATAATCATGATACTAATGATAATAATCATATATCTCTTAATAAATCAATAATATAATGATAGCAATTAATCAATGTAGGTATATGATAAAAATATTATCGATTTGCTAATGATAATAAGGATAATTAATGATAATTAATTACAAAACAATAATGATAGCAAAAAGTGCGATACTCCTTTAGTCTACAAATATGACTATAACACGATGAGACTGCGTTATAATAACAGCACATATATGATCCAAATATATTCTGATAACAATAAGAATAGTAATAAAACAATATAAATCAGAAAACCAGTGCTGCATGTATATATATATATATCTATAACTACTGAATATGATGACACATATATATATCTAATCATACCACTCTGACCATAATCACACCGACAACACAAAAACAATTTGATACGCCCTCTCTTATAAATATCACATCGAGGATCGAATATATATCTGTGAATAAATACACATCAAAAAACCTTCAGCTCACCAACTACCTATATACCTATGAACCTCATCAATCAATATAAACACTACCTAACTACCTACTGTACCCTATAAATATGATATATCAAGTGAGATGACCATCCAAAGTGAACTAGGTGTAATTAACCCTGAAGTGAGTATTAATGAAACACAAACGTGACCCAGTAGTAGTAAATAAGTGACTGAATATATCTTTTTTATTATCATTTGTTTTATTTTTATTGTCCTATAAAAACTGCATAGATAAGCCGCGCAGCCGGACTTCTCAAGCTTTATCTACAATTTTAACGGACTGCGTCCCCGAGCGAGGGTTTTCTTCTTATTTGTTTTCAAAATTAACACTATTTTATATCACATCAATCCAGACCTCACCTTTGTACACAGCAACACAACAACAATAAACACTATAAGAATCATAAACATACACGATACGCAATATGACATAGATAATACTAAAGCAGCCATAACTACCAATACTCACTTACAAAAATACATAATAATAATGATAATAGTAATTATCTCCACCATATCATGATGATGGGAAAATGACCATCAACTAATTCCAACATATTATATGCAAATAATTAATAACAATAGATTCCCAAAATAAATAAATCTATATATAACCATAACTAAATATAATGAATAGATTACAATCTCTGTTTCAACTGAATACCAATCCAACATCCGCCTCAACAAATATGTGGGCGTGGGAGATAGTAAGGGGATGAGATTGAAGGACGAAGGTCGGGGCGGGGTGGGAGTCGGGACGAGTAGAGAGAGTTATGATAGAGAAGGAACGAGGCGATCTATATAGAGTCTACGATATATATTTCGGACAACCCCACAATCCTCGAAATACTCTCATATCTCTCTATTATACCCTTAATCACAAGTCCCGTAGCACGCCATGCGCTATTATCGTATACACTCTCCTATAGTACATATAATCTATAACCACACTATTATCCATCAAGTGAGACAGTACTTACATCAACACATCAAGAAATAACTAACATTCTATATCACAACCTCTAACGCGCCAACATCATACTGCTAGTAGAGCCTCCTATGACTTCATATACACCTCTCTCGACTCCAACAATACACTATCGGACGTAAACTAGATACCGGCGTAATACATCTCTCTTATCATATCTATATCAAAACAATCTCGAAGGAACCCAGACCCTGACATATAACCTTTTCCACACAGCTAGTGTCACAGACACGCCTCTACCTGAAATATATAACCATACCTGTAGCTGGTGTCATCCCTCGAGCCGTAGGATGGACCCGAGAATTGGACGTATCAATCGAGATTGTCCTTATTCTGGTCGTGCTTGTCCCAATGATGCTTAGTTGATTCACCTGCGCCTTTTAAAGGCCGGGGCGACCTCTTCAACGCTGTCGTCCAATTATAGGAGGGACTTTGGGCAGCTGCGCTGCCCATCTTCAGATCAAACGAATTGACCGTGATCTCACTGCTCTCATCGCAAAGAAGACCTGCTTGTCGATGCAAAAGACCAACAACAGACACTATATCACTTAGCAGCACTAGCGAACTCTCAAACTATCTATATCACTGTATCATCAGATATGTCCAATCGTGAGTCGTGAGTGATTACTCCAATTTCCTATATATAAGCATAACCGTTAATATATACACTAACTATATAGAATCCAAAAACCTCTCGACTGTCGAACGTGCTTGGTTGATATATTAGTAACAGTCGGCTCACAATGTGTGCTGTGTGTGTTTGTTGAAGGACTATGTGTGGTGTGTGTGTGTGTGTGTGCTGTCTCAATTATGTATGTGTGGTGTTTGATGTATACCCACCTGATGTGAAGCGTGTCGTGCTGATTGTCGCTACATGTAGTGGCCGAAGAAGGCGAGGGCCGTAAGTGAACTCGATGTGTGTCGCGTGTCGTTGTGTGTTGTGTCGTGTGAGCGTGCCTTGGTGCGTGCGTGTGTTGTGCTGTGTGCTGTGTGATGTTGTACTATGTGATCGATTCGACATGCGCTACACACAACTACGAGTACATGCACACGGAGTGTGTGCTTACCTATTCCTAACACCCACGAGGTATAGGCCTTCGTTCTCAAGTCAATCAGCGTCTTCCCCACCCAAAACGAAAGACACCTACGATAACTATACCCTTCAGCACATCACCCCGTAGCTCCGAATAAGAACAAAAGACGGTCAAATCCACTATCACCACTAAAAGCACAGCCTCAAATCATCCAGTCATCGCCAAACCTAAACTAGTTACCTCCCTCCTCCCTCCCCTATCGCCCCGCCTTCTTCAGGAAACCCCCTCCCCAACGTGACCTGGTGGCGGGGGGAGCGAGTGCTGGACGGCGGGTGGGAGGTGGCCGGCCCTGGACTCGTACGGAACACCCTCGTTATAGATCGTATCACGAGGGAATGGCACAACAGCACCCTCACCTGCACCGCGTCCAATACCCACCTGGCCAGTCCAGCTGTTGCGTCGGTGGTGGTGCATATGTTCTGTGAGTATTGTCCTCTTTTTTTTTTTTACGTGTTTTCCGGCTCTAGCGGAGAGAGGTTGAGGAGGGATTTCTGGGGTCTGTTTCTCTGCTTTTTATTCTCTTTTTGGACCAGATCTCTCCTTTTTTGATAATTTTCGATTCCCTTTGTGTCTGTCCATTTTTTAAACTCTTCTCTCCCGACGTTCTTTCTCTTTTACCATTCCCTTCTTCCAATCATCCCTCCCCTTCTCTCTAAGTTTACCGAACCTCGCTGTCTTTCTATTTATTTTGCCTCTCGTTCCCTTCCTCACACTTCCCTCTCTCTCTGTATCTCATCCACCCTCTTTCTCGGGCTTTCTTTCTCCTCCCCTCCTCCTTCCCCCCTCCCTCCCCCTCCCAGCCGCTCCGTTATGCACATGCCCAACGTGAATACTTATAACGGACATCCCTGGACAATGGCCCGTGCCTCGAATAAAGATTCCTTCGTATGTATAAGTGATGG
>NW_020870026.1:1263074-1265574 GCF_003789085.1 Penaeus vannamei
CGTCTTGGGCTCGGATAAGAAACACAACCCTTCTTCGGAGGCATCACCTTCACGTGGATTTTCGCCAGGATGGAAGTCCCGTTCCGATCTCGCCTTCAACTTCTTCGAATCCCCTTGTCCCTCGCAGAAGTGGGGCTAAATATATTCTTAATAAATAGAATATATATAAAACCTGTTCTTTTCTTGTATGACGATAACCATCATATCGATTCTTATAAAGTCACTTTAGATCTACTAGTGTCGTACAAACTTGTCTTCAAACCTTTCGATGAAATTTTTAATAGAATGCTTAATTTTGCCTCTAAATATACATATATATGAAATATCCGTATATATAAATGTATGTGAATACAAATAAGGTAATTCATTTTGAGCTCACTTGCAACAACTAACGAAGTGAAAAAACAATTTATCTGCCAATATCTCCTTATATCATACAAATCTGTATATCATTGCAAAGCTTCGTTTCACATTTCTTCTCAAGCACTTAATTATGAACGAGGACAGATACACGGTATCATGTCCAGTCCTGGAATTAGGCATCCACAATCAATCACGCCAACATACCATATTTGTGATTTCCTTTTTACTATTTTACATTTTATGAATGAATACCTTTGGCTGCCCCCTACCACTCCCTCTCACTAAAGACAAGCGGTTTACGGAATTAGTCATATTTATATCGCGGTTTCATGTTCCATTAATTACGTCTGTAACATCTGATAATCCTGATAAGAAAGGTGATTTCATGCTTGATAACGAATAGTGATGCTAGCGTCCTTATACTAAAATAATGTGAGTCAAGGCAACTACAGTGCTTTATATAGATGGATTCGCCGTTGGGCTGCACAGTCGTGTCCACAAGAGCTTCACGTACAGATCTACCTGACGAAAGGCGGACGTTTCAGAGGACAACCTTATCACTGCTTCGTGTAGTTGTTCACGGACTCGTTCCTGAACACAAGAGATGGAAAGAAGCGGAGTGACACTTCAGCGCCGTGAACACCTGTCTGGAAAACTTGAAGAAACTAGCGTTAGGAAAAGAAAATCCAACTGAAGTGAAAATGGGTCGCAAGATCGGAGAAATTTCTGTGGAGGTGATCGACCTGGTGAAGGAGAGAGAAGGAAAGAAAGAAGAGGAAAGGGAAGGCGTGAAAACCTCCTGTTGCCTTGAACAAGTCACTTCAACCTTTAATGATACCACTGACACTCGCAAGCCCTCTGGTGGCAAGAGATGTAAGTATTTTCAAACAGGGAATAGAGTGAATGCATGCAGCCATATGTGTTTCACATTCCTCTCTTTGCATCTTGAACCATCTAAATCCAATATTATTTAGTATATTACAACCAATATGCAAATAATTAATTGCATAACTTAACCAATATGTAGAGAGTGCCATTACCTAAGATTCGAAAAACAATATTGGGTATTTACTCTTTGTTATTGAAAACAATGCCGGTCGTTTTCTTCCCGACAGAATTTCCATCAACACGCGTAAAGGACAAAACCTCGACAGCAGCTTCGTTCAGACTGTGTGACGCGCCTGTCTTGGCCCCCTTCCACTCTGCCACGACGACGCAGCGGTGGAATCCAACTCCGACGACGTGGCTTCGGAGAGCGAGTTGGAGGACGGCTTCTCTGCTGTGCCGGCCAACACAGCCACCGTCAGAGGTCTGCCATGGCCATCCCTTGCTTAGTTGATAGGCCTATGGTGGCCATTAATTTGATGACAAAGGCATGCCGATCAAGAGTATGGCCAGCGATAGAGGAGTCGAAACATGAACTTAAATCTATTGAAGCATGTAACCCAAAATAAAGCATAGCTGTTTCAATAAATATAAATACTCGATACAAGTTTATTCATCTCATTACCTTTAGCTATCAATTTTGGAATCAGATTGAAGGATAACAATGGGATGGCATACATATGATAATGATATTAATACCAAGGAAGATAATAACAATAAAAGTGATAACAATGTAATGATGATAGCAAGAATAATAGCAACGATAAATATTTTGCTAATGACAAGAAAACTAGTTATTAAACTTAATAAAAATATATATAATAATGATAAAAAAGTTAATGGTATTATCACCTGTTATTTCCGGCTTATAGCTCAGGAGCTGGTAAGTTTATTATACTCTTTTGTGTCTTGTGACTAGATTCAAAGTATAAGCTACCTTTGCTATGTATGTCTGCCAGCTTAATGATAGTGATAATGATATTACAAGAGTAATAAGGATAGTCACAGTAACAATAATGATAACTATAATGATTATAATGACAATAATAGTTCGTTGATCATAACAATAAGATATTGAATAATAATGATGATTATAATAATAATGATGATAAAATTACAATAATCATAATCATTATTACTATCATTATCATTAAAATAACTATAATGTTAGTGATGACAACAACAATAATGATCAATAACATTAACAAATAGCAATAATATTACCATTTAGGTCATGTTTGCCTCTGAGAAC
>NW_020870026.1:1270574-1288074 GCF_003789085.1 Penaeus vannamei
AAAGTAAAGGTTATGTAAAGTATGGAAGAATGGAATTCCAATGACCAAGTATTGTGTATACATGGATAATTAGTGCCTTCACTCATTTTAAAAATCTGGTGTTAATCCCTTGTTAGAGTATAACGAAAAAAAAATCCTTTACATTGGCTGTTGTTTGTCATGCTGGCAACAGATCTAATATATAACACAAAACAAGGATTAGGATAGACGTATATATATAATAACCTTTGCTAGCAAGGCCTTCCTAACATCATTTCTTTGACAAGAATACCAAATCATTGTACGTTTATATAATTTCAGATAAAGCATACACACGCATACACATGTAAATAAATATGAGTACATATATATATATACACACGTATATACCTAGATATATATATGTATGTGTGTATTGTTTTCTGAGAATAGGAAATTTCGTTTAAATATCAAATGTAATGGAATCACCTAATATCAAATTCTATGCAATATTTGCTCTTTATATTTATCGAACTAAAATAGTAGTCTATTTGCAACTGTATCACATGTATCCATGCCTTTCATTAGATATAGCATGACGTAATAATTTCATACCGTTAAATGTTATGAACACATATTTTGGATTTTCTTCTGTTATTCACTTTCGAGCAGTCTCCATTCGATCGGCCAAGAGACTCAAGCTCCTGAATTCACTGAAGATTCCTTTACTTGACTAATTAATGATTGCATCGTGTCGGCTTAGATTGAGTCACTTCATTCCTTTCCGAAAGCATAATTATCGAACTGAAATTCGGCAGTTCCAAGAAGCCGTTTGGCTCCGAGTGTGTGGGCAGCGAAGAGACAACCGAACAGAGAAAAAGTAGGACAAAAACACCATGACTGGCTCTTGTGAGAATGCGTCCGGTAATGTCTTTAAGGATAAGTCCGATATGCGAAGCTGAAGCTCGCCTGGGCTATGGGGGAGCCCGGCCTGTGCCGACTCGATCAACGTGTGTCAGCGAGTGCTAACACGACAGAGCTTAGTCCTTACCCACCGCGGTGCCCAGCCACAGCAGTAACCTTCTCGCGCCTGGGCGGGTCGCGAACCGCCGACCCTCGGATGAGAGGTCGGGATGTTACCACTGTACTACCTGGAGGCTCCGGTAATGTTTCTGGGAAAAGTTAAATATATGTTGTTTCGGGAACTCGGGTAGAGAGTCTTGTCCTGTGATCATTTACCTGACTTTGACTAATTGAGAACCTCAGTTCAGTTCAGTTAGATTTGCGAAGTCATGCTTTGCCCGGGCCTTTTCTCTGGAGTGGCCCGGTCTAATTGAGAACCTCAATAATAACAGCAATAATAAAGTTGCTCATCGCATTAATGATACTTATGATGATAATTGTAGTAAGAGAACGACAGCATACAGGCACATAATTTATAATGCCTTTACTCTTTTTATTAATATAGCTATCACAATTTTATTAACGTCTATATCATCTTATCAGATTATAATTCTATCAGTCATTATAACTTCCATTGATATTATCACAACCATAATTGTTATTAGTATCATTATTATTTTTTTCTTTGGTTACTGCTGCTATTATTATTCACTACTATTGTAGTTGCTGTTATGATCATGATTGTTAATGTCATTACTTTATTTACTATCACTGTTAATGTTATTGTTTTCCTTATTTTCGTCATTACCCTTAACCTTACTATTCGTATCACTATCAACATTCTTATTGCTATTGATATTTTTTTCTTTATAGTATCATGTGTATGTGTGTATGCATCCAAGTCTTATGCATGACTAACTTTCCCAGGAAATCTTGATGTCAACTTATCCCTTTCATTATTCTATTTGATCTTTAGCTGGATAGCGAATGTGATACATAATCTTGCATTAATCGTTCTTTATTGAAACAGTCATATTTTATCTTGGGTTACAATATTCTTCAAGAGACAGAGGTTCGGTTAGTTCCTCTATCGCCATTCATACTCTCAGTAAGCAAGCATTTGCCATTAAATTGATGGCCATTACAGGCCCGTCCACTACGCAGACCGGGATGGCCGTGGGAGACGTGACGGCGGCTGCGCTGGCTGGCCAGGGCAGACACGCAGGGCAGTCGTCCTGTGACTCGCTCGCGGAAGCCATGTCGGCCGAGTTGGATTCCAGTGCTGCGTCGTCGCGGCAGACTGGGACTTGGCCAAGGCAGACACGTCGCCCAGTCTGAATGCAGGTGCTGCTCAGGTTTTGTCGTCCACACGTGTTGATGGAAAGTCTGTCGGGAATAAAGTTATTAGAATTATTTTTGATAAAGAATTAGACATATTTTACAACAATGTTTATCATAGGTAATGGCATTTTCAACATGTCACGTTATAAGTGAATTATCATTGTATACACCAGATTTCAATACGTTTAAATAAGAGTTAAAATGTACAGAGAGGAGTGCTTGAATGGTTGAAATGCATTTTATCTCTTACTTCCGAGCGTCGTCAGTGAAATCCTTTTAGCCTGAAATGACTTGTTCAAGGCAACAGGAGGTTTTCACGCCTTCCCTTTTCTCTTCTTTCTTTCCTTCTCTCTCCTTCACCAGGTCGATCACCTCCACAGAAATTTCTCCGATCTTGCGACCCATTTTCACTTCAGTTGGATTTTCTTTTCCTAACGCTAGTTTCTTCAAGTTTTCCAGACAGGTTTTCACGGCGCTGAAGTGTCACTCCGCTTCTTTCCATCTCTTGTGTTCAGGAACGAGTCCGTGAACAACTACACGAAGCAGTGATAAGGTTGTCCTCTGAAACGTCCGCCTTTCGTCAGGTAGATCTGCACGTGAAGCTGTTGTGGACACGACTGTGCAGCCCAACGGCTAATCCATCTATATAAAGCACTGTAGGTTGCCTTGACACAATATTCTAATATCAGGACGCAATAGTATCATCTGCTATCAAACATGAAATCACCTTTCTTATCAGGATTATCAGATGTTACGTACGCATCCTATGGGACGTGAGAACGCGACCGATTTGTAAAAAAAAAAAAAAAATGGATGAGGGTTGTCTCTGATCTTGCCATGAAATGTTTGAAAAGCAAAAATAGGGAAACAGATATTAAACGAATTATACAGAGCCCATATATTCTCTTTCTTATATTTCCATTGCCTTGGTTTTTACTCAATTATTTTGTCACTGGGAAAGACAAAGCGAAACTTTTCATTAGCAAACCACATCCGAGTGCATAATCTGCTTATCAGTGCGCGTATGTTTACAACATGATTTATTAGTTGTTTTTTCAATAAATGACTTATTCTCCTCTCCCTCTCTCTCCAGCTCTTACGCCCGAGGTTTTGTTACAGAGAAAATATGTTTGCGATATTTCAGAAACCGGATATATGGTTTAATGTTTGTCAGGAACCTATTGTTTACTGATATAAATTAATATGGAGGGGGTGACCTACATCGTTTTAAATCAGAAATCGTATTTTCAATTTCCTTCACACACAAAAAAGTGATATCTCAATAATTGAGGTTTACAAAGAACATATGGGTATATATATAAGATTTTCTTTATCAAGAATACAATTAACCCCCAGGGAGGAGATTCGATTGAAGGTAGTCGTATGGTGAATGTTTGAATGGCAACGTCAGTTTATACTTGCTCTTACAGTATTCGGATTTTGTTTAAGGTTATCTACTTCATTGTATATACATCTTGATAATGCAAAAACCTCAATCTTATAATGTTTTTGATAAAATGGCCTTGAAAGAATTGGTAAGATTTTTAGGATCATACTGATCTGATTCTATAAATGCGCCTATAAAATCACAATATCTGTATTGTGATTTTATTTGAAATGCATATCAGCCCCATTTCTGGAAGGACAAGGGGATTTGAAGTTGAAGTCGAGATCTCGTAACAGGACTTTCATCCTGGCGAAAATCCACGTGAAGGAGATGCCTCCGAAGAAGGGTTTGTGTTTCTTCCCCGAGCCCAAGACCTTGCCAAGAGAACGAACACGCCGACTGCCGACAGCGTCCGGTTTCATCCTCCGGGCAGACTCCATTTGATTAGCTAGGAGACTCAGCTCCTGAAAGTACTGAAGATTCCTTTACTTGGCCGATTAAGGTCTCCACAAAGTTGTCCAGTGTCTACACGAATTGAATCACTTCACTCCATTCCGAAAACATAATCATCGAACTAAAATTGGCGGCAACTTCGAAAAAGCCGGTTGCTCCGAATCTGTAGGCAACGAAGACGCAACCCAACACAGGAAAAGTAGCATCAACATCTTCATGATTGGCTCTTGTGAAAATGCGTTATGTAATGTCTTTGTGGAAAAAAATGTGGCTTAAATATATGTTGTTTCGGGAACTCGGGTCGAAGTCATGTCACGAGATCATCTTACTTGACCTTGATTACTTGCGGAGAACCTCACCTCTAATTAGGCAGAATTAATTAATTGTTAGGTACACCTTAAAACATGATGATAATAATAGCAATAATAAAGCTGATAATAATTATGATGATATTGCTTATGATAATAATAGTAATAATACTGATATTGAAAATAATGATAATGATAATGATTGTGATGATAATGATAATGATTGTGATGATGAATAATGATAATATGATATCATAATGATTATGATAATAATAATGATTATGATAATAATAATGATTATGATGATATGATAATAATGATGATATAATAATGATTATGATAATAATATTATGATAATATAATGATGATAATAATAATGATTATGATAAATAATAATGATTATGATAATAATAATGATTATGATATGATAATAATGATTATGATAATAATAATGATTATGACAATAATAATGATTATGAATAATAATGATTATGATAATAATAATGATTATGATAATAATAATGATATGATGATATGATATAATAATGATTATGATAAAATAATGATTATGATAATAATGATTATGATAATAATAATGATTATGATAATAATAATGATTATGAATAATAATGATTATGATAATAATAATGATTATGATAATAATAATGATTATGATAATAATAATGATTATGATAATAATAATGATTATGATAATAATAATGATAATGATAATGATATAATAATAATGATTATGATAATATAATGATTATGATAATAATCATGATTATGATAATAATAATGATATGATTATGATTATGATTATGATGATTATGATATGATGATAATATAATGATAATGATAATGATAATGATAATGATAATGATAATGATAATGATTATGATTATGATTATGATTATGATTATGATTATGATTATGATTATGATATGATTATGATTATGATTATGATTATGATTATGATTATGATTATGATTATGATTATTATAATATGATAATGATAATGTTTATGATTATGATTATGATTATGATTATGATTATGATTATGATATAATAATGATAATGATAATATTATGATTTGATTATGATATGATTATGATTATGATTATGATATGATAATGATAATGATAATGATAATGATTATGATATGATTATGATTATGATTATGATTATGATTATGATTATGATTATGACATGATACGATAACGATACGATATTATGATTATGATTATGATTATGATTATGATTGATTATGATTATGATTATGATTATGATTATGATTATGATTATGATTATGATTATGATTATGATTATGATTATGATTATGATTATGATTATGATTATGATAATGATTATGATTATGATTATGATTATGATTATGTTATGATTATGATTATGATTATGATTATGATATGATTATGATTATGATTATGATTATGATAATGAAATGACAATGATTATGATTATGATTATGATTATGATTATGATTATGATTATGATTATTTATGATTATGATTATGATTATGATTATGATTATGATTATGATTATATGATGATATGATTATGATGATTGATGATATGATTATGATTATGATTATGATTATGATTGATTATGATTATGATTATGATTATGATATGATTATGATTATGATTATGATTATGATTATGATTATGATAATGATTATGATTATGATTATGATTATGATTATGATTATGATAATGATAATGATAATGATAATGATAATGATAATGATAATGATAATGATAATGATAATGATAATGATAATGATTATGATTATGATTATGATTAGATAATGATTATGAAATGATATGATTATGATTATGATTATGATTATGATTATGATTATGATTATTATGATTATGATTATGATTATGATTATGATTATGATTATGATTATGATATGATTATGATAATGTTTATGATAATGATAATGTTTATGATTATGATTATGATTATGATTATGATTATGATTATGATGATTATGATTATGATTATGATGATAATAATGATAATGATAATTATTATGATTATGATTATGATTATGATTATGATAATGTTTATGATATGATAATGTTTATGATTATGATTATGATTATGATTATGATTATGATTATGATTATGATTATGATGATAATAATGATAATGATAATTATTATGATTATGATTATGATTATGATTATGATTATGATTATCATTATGATAATGATAATGATAATGATAATGATAATGATTATGATTATGATTATGATTATGATTATGATTATGATTATGATTATGATAATGATAATGATAATGATAATGATAATGATAATGATTATGATTATGATTATGATTATGATTATGATTATGATTATGATTATGATTATGACAATGATAATGATTATGATTATGATTATGATTATGATATGATTGATTATGATTATGATATGATTATGATTATGATTATGATAATGATTATGATTATGATTATGATTATGATTATGATTATGATTATGATTATGATTATGATTATGATTATGATTATGATTATGATTATGATTATGATTATGATGATTATGATTATGATTATGATAATGATTGATAATGATAATGATAAATGATAATGATGATAATGATAATGATAATGATAATGATAATGATAATGATTATGATAATAATGATAATGATTATGATAATAATAATAATGATTTTGATAATAGTAATAATGATTATGATAATGATTATGATAATAGTATGATGATAGTAATAATGATTATGATAATAGTAATAATAATAATAATATCCATAATATAAATGATAACAATGAAAAAAATATGAGAACGAGCGAGAGACAGAGAGGAAAGACGAAAAGGGACGTGCGAAGATAAAGACAGAATCAAATCGAAAGAGCGAAAGGAGGAGACGCGCACGAAGACGAGTCCGCCCGTGCAATCCGGTAACGGGTCTCGCGATACGAGAGAGATAAGTGAGGAATCGTGCCAAGCCTTGTGCTCTTAGAGGGGCACGTGACCCAATTTTATGCTATTGCGAATGCTGTTGTTATTAACATCATTGTTATTGTGATAATTATCATTATCATTTATATCAGCGTTATTTCTTATTATGGCGTGTGTATATTATCATTGCCATTAATATCGTATTCTTGTCATTATTGTTTTCATCATTATCATTATCATCTTTGTAATTATTATTATGTTATTATCACTGATATAATTAGTAGTAGATGCAATTGTTGTATTAGTATCATTATGAGCATCATCATTATAACTGTTATCATCATTGTCATTACTATTAACAGCATTTTTATCATCATCATGAGTGTCGTTATCATTAGTTATTCCTGTCACTTCTATTATCATCATTGATATTTTATTGATATTGTTATCGCTCTGTAATCATAGGTTTATCATTATCATCATGTGTATCTATATAGACATGTAAAGTGTACGGGAGCATGTGCGTGTTAACTTAACAATGAAACCTTTACAATGACCTTGCTTTCATTATTCTATCTGATCAGAATTCTGACACAGAAGGGTTTTCAAATCACTGAGTTCATCAACTGTTTATTTTTACTGAAACAGCCATGTTTTATTTGAAGTATGTTCCTTGTACCTCCCACAGCGGTAGCACCGAAGCTCCTATTTCGACTAGTTCATCTTTCGCCGTTCAGGTTCTCAATGGACTTGCATTTCTTCTTAAATTCGCGGTCATTTCAGGTCCGTCCCCACGCAGACTGGGAGTCTTCACTGACAGTGGCTGTGTAGTGGACGTGATGTACCCCCACCATGTTAAACTCCAGACTAGGCGAGTCCCCCCTGTTGACAGCGCAGCACCCCACGCAGACCGGGATGGCCATCGGAGTCTTCGCTGACGGTGGCTGCTCTGGCCGCGGAAGCCGCCAAGCTAGTGTGATGTGTGGCCGGTTTTCGTTACCACGCCTGAAATTTAATATTATTATATTTTTGCTGCAGTGTGCCAATTTCGAGAGTATCTGACTGTAAGAGGATATGCAGTGAGGAATATGAAACAGTATATGGTTGAATGCATTCACTCTCTTCCCTGTCTGAAAATACTTACATCTCTTACTTCCGAGCGTCGTCAGTGGAATTTTTAAGGTTTGAAATGACTTGTTGAAGGCAACAGGAGGTTTTCACGCCTTCCCTTTTCTCTTCTTTCTTTCCTTCTCTCTCCTTCACCAGGTCGATCACCTCCACAGAAATTTCTCCGATCTTGCGACCCATTTTCACTTCAATTGGATTTTCTTTTCCTAACGCTAGTTTCTTCAAGTTTCCCAGACAGGTGTTCACGGCGCTGAAGTGTCACTCCGCTTCTTTCCATCTCTTGTGTTCAGGAACGAGTCCGTGAACAACTACACGAAGCAGTAATAAGGTTGTCCTCTGAAACGTGTGCCTTTCGTCAGGTAGATCTGCACGTGAAGCTCTTGTGGACACGACTGTGCAGCCCAACGGCGAATCCATCTATATAAAGCACTGTAGGTTGCCTTGACTCACATTATTCTAATATCAGAACACCAACAGTAATATTTGTCATCAAACATGAAATCACCTTTCTTATCAGGATTATCAGATGTTGCATATGTATCCTATGGAACGAGAGAACGCATTAGATGCCTGAGTAATTCCATAACTGTTGTCTTTAGTAAGGGGGGAGGGTACCTAGGGTGTTCTTTCATAAAATACAAATAGTAAGATGTATATAATATGTTTTGTCACGTGAATGATAATGGACAATGTGTAACTCCAGGACTTCTATCTGTTTTGTGTAGGGGAGGATTGAGGTGAAGGGCACCACAGGGGCATTCATTCATGAAAAGTATACATACATATGTGTGCGTTTGTGTACTATTTCCTACATGTATTTACCCATGGTTATAAACGCTGTTCTTCCGAGACTTAGAATTAGTAATGGTCAGAATATACATATATGAATATATATGCACACAGAGACACACGTGAGTGTATCTGTATATATGTATATTATATATATATATATATATATATATATATATATATATATATAATATATATATATATATATACCTAAATGTGTCTGTGTGGATGTATATGTATATATACGAGTGTGTGTGTATGTATGTATATTATATATATATATATATATATATATATATATATATATATATATATATATATACACACACAGGTATGAATGAATGTATGCGTGTGTGCCTATGTGCGTATACACGGAATCTTCCAATTTGTATAGAGTATACATTTATATTTGCTAACATTTTTATTACAAAAACAGCATTTCTACCCAAGATTGGCGCTTTCTGTGTACTTCTTATATTTATTCTTCTGCCACAAAAACGAAATGAAGTAAAATCGAACAGAGAAAGAAGGAAAACAAGTGGTCTCTTACCTTATCATTAATCCAGGAAAACGCAGTGGAATTAAGCTTTGTTGAATCGAGCAACAAAGCAATCATCTAAATAATAAAAATGCATGTTAGTAAATAAACAGTTATTTCCGTCTGATAAACATAGATGTTGAAAGTGAATTTTGTAATTGTAATTATTTAAATATATATATATATATATATATATATATATATATATATATTTTCTTTTAGTAAACAAGCAAGTTATTTCAATCTGATTAACATAGATAGTAAAATCAAGGTCTCAAAATGCATGAACGGATTTTATTTATTCCCGCGATTAGATCTAAATTTTAAACACACACAAAAAAAAAGTTTTGCGCACAAGCAATTGCAAATAAAATGCTATTTCGGTGTCGTAAAGACGCAAATCAAGAGTAAATTCTCCAAACGCGTGATCTATATAGAAATCCGATAAATATTTGGTGATATGAACAGTTGACCGTAAATAAACAACTATTTACGTCTGGTAGATTCACCAAAGTGTAAGTTCCTAGAATGCTTGACCTAGTTTTATATTCATCTCGAATTGGGGAAAATCTTGTTATTCTTCGTATGACAGAAAAAAAGATACAGGAGAGAGGCAGATGAAAGAAAGGAAAAGGGGGTGAAAGAGAGAAGAAGGGGAAAGGACTGAGAGAAATAGAATGACAGAGAAATGGAGAGAAAGAGGGGGGAAGAAACGTCATGATAGATGTGTATATGTGTGTGTATTATTATTATCTATTATTTCTGTGGTTGTGAACATAATCTGTACCACACTGATCTCACTATAAATGCACCTATAAAAAAAAAAAAAAAAAAAAATCAGCCGTATCTGCATTATGATTTTATTTTAAATGCAATCAGCCCCATTTCTGCGAAGGACAAGGGGATTCGAAGAAGTTGAAGTCGAGATCTCGGAACGGGACTTCCATCCTGGCGAAAATCCACGTGAAGGTGATGCCTCCGAAGAAGGGTTTGTGATTCTTATCCGAGCCCAAGACCTTGCCAAGAGAACGAACACGCCAACTGTCGACAGCGTCCGGTTTCCTCCTCCGAGCAGACTCCATTCGATCGGCCGAGAGACTCAGCTCCTGAATCAATAGATTCCTTACCTTGACCGATTAAGGATTGCATGAAGTCGTCCAGTGTCGGCTTAGACTGAGTCACTTCATTCCTTTCCGAAAACATGACCATCGAACTGAAATTGGCGGCAGCTTCCAAGAAGCCGTTTGGCTCCGAGTCTGTGGGCAGCGAAGACACAACCGAACACAGGAAAATAGGACAAAAACACTCATGATTGGCTCTTGTGAGAATGCGTTCGATAATGTCTTCAGTTCAATTCAGTTAGATTTGCGGTCATGCTTCGCCCGGGCCTTTGCGGAAAGACGACTATATTTGTTGTTTCGGGAACTCGGGTAGTCTTGTCCTATGATCCTTTACGTGACCTTGACTAATTGAGAGCCTCACCTCATAATGATAATAGCAATAATAAAGTTGCTCATAACAATAATGATACTTATGATGATAATTGTTGGAAGAGAGAGAAAGCACACAGGCACATAAATGAATGTATAATTCCATTACTTTTTTATTATAGCTATCACACTTTTCACTAACGTCTATATCATCTATTTAAATTTTACCATTACCATTACTTTTGTTGTTAAGATTATGTCCATTATTATCATTATAACCTCCATTGATATCATCACAACCATAATTGTTATTAGTATCATGATTATTTTTTTCTTTGATTACTGCTGCTATTATTATTTACTATTGTAGTTGCTATTATGATCATGATTGTTAATGTCATTACGTTATTTACTATCACTGTTAATGTTATTGTTTACATCATTTTCATTAGCCTTAACCTTACTATTCGTATTACTATTAACATTCTTATTGCTATTGTTATTTTTTCGATATATTATCATGTGTATGCATCCAAGTCTTGTGCATGCCTAACTTTCCCAGGAAATCTTGATGTCAACCTCTCCCTTTCATTATTCTATTTGATCTTTAACTGGGTAGCGAATGTGATACATAATCATGTATTAATCGTTCATCTTTATTGAAATAGTCATGTTTTGGTTTGGGTTATAATATTCTTCAAGACAGAGGTTCGGTTAGTTCCTCCATCGCCGTTCATACTCTCAGTAAGCAAGCATTTGCCATTAAATTGATGGCCATCACAGGCCCGTCCACTACGCAGACCGGGATGGCCGTGGGAGACGTGACGGCGGCTGCGCTGGCCAGGGCAGACACGCAGGCAGTCGTCCTCTGACTCGTTAGCGCAAGCCATGTCGGCCGAGTTGGATTCCAGTGCTGCGTCGTCGCGGCAGACTGGGACTTGGCCAAGGCAGACACGTCGCCCAGTCTGAATGCAGGTGCCGCTCAGGTTTTGTCGTCCGCACGTGTTGATGGAAAGTCTGTCGGGAATAAAGTTATTAGAATTATTTTTGATAAAGAATAAGACATTTTTTTAACAATGTTTATTATAGGTAATGGCATTTTCAACATATCAGTCATGTTATAAGTGAATTATCATTATTTGTATACACCAGATTTCAATACGTTTAACAATAAGAGTTAAAAAGAGTTAAAATGTACATAGAGGATTGCTTGAAAGGTTAAAATGCATTAACTTACATCTCTTACTTACGAGCGTCGTCAGTGAAATCTTTAGGTTGAAATGACTTGTTCGAGGCAACAGAAGGTTTTCACGCCTTCCCTTTTCTCTTCTTTCTTTCCTTCTCTCTCCTTCACCAGGTCGATCACCTCCACAGAAATTTCTCCGATCTTGCGACCCATTTTCACTTCAGTTGGATTTTCTTTTCCTAACGCTAGTTTCTTCAAGTTTCCCAGACAGGTGTTCACGGCGCTGAAGTGTCACTCCGCTTCTTTCCATCTCTTGTGTTCAGGAACGAGTCCGTGAACAACTACACGAAGCAGTAATAAGGTTGTCCTCTGAAACGTCCGCCTTTCGTCAGGTAGATCTGCACGTGAAGCTCTTGTGGACACGACTGTGCAGCCCAACGGCGAATCCATCTGTATAAAGCACTGTAGGTTGCCTTGACTCACATTATTCTAATATCAGAACACCAACAGTAATATTTGTCATCAAACATGAAATCACCTTTCTTATCAGGATTATCAGATACATATGTATCCTATGGAACGAGAGAACGCATTAGATGCCTGAGTAATTCCATAACTGTTGTCTTTAGTAAGGGGGGAGGGGTACCTAGGGTGTTCTTTCATAAAATACAAATAGTAAGATGTATATAATATGTTTTGTCACGTGAATGATAATGGACAATGTGTAACTCCAGGACTTGTATTTGTTTTGTGTAGGGGAGGATTGAGGTGAAGGACACCACAGGGGCATTCATTCATGAAAAGTATACATGCATATGGGTGTGTGTGTGCTATTTCCTACATGTATTTACCCATGGTTATAAGCACTGTTGTTCCGAGACTTAGAATTAGTAATGGTCAAAAATATACATACATGAATATAAATGCACACACAGAGACACACGTGAGTGTATCTGTATATATATATATATATATATATATATATATATATATATATATATATATATATAGATATAGATAGATAGATAGATAGATAGATAGATAGATATAGAAATATATATATATATATTCTATATATGTATATATATTATATATATATATATATATATATATATATGCCTATATGTGTGTGTGGATGTATATATATATATATATACACACACAGTTATGAATTTATGTATGTGTGTATGCGGATGTGCGTATACACGGAATCTTCCAATTTGTATAGGGTATACATTTATATTTGCTAACATTTTTATTACAAAAACAGCATTTATACCCAAGATTGGGCGCTTTCTGTGCACCACTTCTATTTATATTTCTACCACAAAAACCAAATGAAGTAAAATTGAACAGAGAAAGAAGGAAAACAAGTGGATGATAAGGTAAGAGTACCTGGTCTCTCACCTTGCCATTAATCCAGGAAAACGCAGTGGAATTAAGCTTTGTTGAATCGAGCAGTTTGCAATCATCTAAATAATGTAAATGCATGTTAGTAAATAAACAGTTATTTCCGTCTGACAAACATAGATGTTGAAAGTGAATTTTGTAATTGTAATTA
Source organism: Penaeus vannamei (assembly GCF_003789085.1). Taxonomy (NCBI): domain Eukaryota; kingdom Metazoa; phylum Arthropoda; class Malacostraca; order Decapoda; family Penaeidae; genus Penaeus; species Penaeus vannamei. The sequence continues at coordinate 1,284,530 of NW_020870026.1, forward strand.
TTTACATATATATATATATATATATATATATATATATATATATATATAACTACAAGCAAGTTATTTCAATCTGATTAACATAGATAGTAAAATCAAGGTCTCAAAATGCATGAATGGATTTTATTTATTCCCGCGATTAGATGTAAATTTTAAACACATACACAAAAAAAGTTTTGCGCACAAGCAATTGCAAATAAAATGCTATTTCGGTGTCGTAAAGACGCAAATCAAGAGTAAATTATCCAAACGCGTGATCTATATAGAATTCGATAAATATTTGGTGATATGAACAGTTCGTAAATAAGCAACTATTTACGTTCTTAGAATACTTGACCTAGTTATATATTCATCTCGTATTGGGGATGAAACTCTAGCGAAAATCTTGTCGTTCTTTGTATCTGTATTATGATTTCATTTGAAGTGCAATCATCCCCATTTCTGCGAAGGACAAGGAGATTCGAAGAAGTTGAAGGCGAGATCTCGGAACGGGACTTCCATCCTGGCGAAAATCCACGTGAAGGTGATGCCTCCGAAGAAGGGTTTGTGTTTCTTATCCGAGCCCAAGACCTTGCCAAGAGAACGAACACGCCGACTGCCGACAGCGTCCGGTTTCCTCCGAGCAGACGCCATTCCATCAGCTAGGAGATTCAGCTCCTGAATTATTGAAGATTCCTTAACTTGACTAATTAATGATTGCACGAAGTCATCCAGTGTCGGCTTAGATTGAGTCAGTTCATTCCTTTCCGAAAGCATAATCATCGAACTGAAATTGGCGGCAGCTTCCAAGAAGCCGCTTGGCTCCGAGTCTGTGGGCAGCGAAGACGCAACCGAACACAGGAAAAGTAGCATCAAAACCTTCATGACTGGCTCTTGTGGGAATGCGTTCGGTAATGTTTCTGTGACGAAAAAAACGTGGCTTAAATATATATTAATTCGGGAACTCGGGTCGAGAATCACATCCTGTGATCATCTTACGTGACCTTGACTAGTTGCGGAGAACCTCACCTCTAATTACGTAGTACGAATGAATTGTTTGGGTAAACCCTAAACATAATGATAACAATAATGTTACCGATAACATTAATAGTGATAATTATGATGATATTGATCATATATATAATAGTAGTAATACTAATGCTGAAAATGATGTTAATGATGAAGATAATGATTATGGTAATATTGTAATAATAACAATTAAATATTGTAATAATGATAACAATTAAAGTAATATTGTAATAACGATAACAATTAAAGTAATATTATAATAATGATAACAATTAAAGTAATATTGTAATAATGATGATAATATTAAATATTGATAATGATCATAATGATATTAAGAATGATAATGATGATCCTGATGATAATAAAGATAATATTAAAGTAATTAAAATGATAATGATAATAAAGTAATTATAATAATGTCCATAATAATAATAACAATGATAACAATGGTAACTAATAATGATGATGATGATACTGTTATTAAGCCTGATAATAGAAATAATGATAATTATAATAGTAATGGCAAGATCACGATAATAATGAAAATGATAATTAACAATCATAACCAAAATAATACTGATAATAAAGATAATAAAAATTATAATAATGATGGTAATGATATCATCATTGATAATAACAATACTTTTATTATTGATAATAATAATAATATTGATAATAATGATGATAATAATGATAACTGATGTTAATAATGATAACAATGATGACAATAATGATAACAAAAATGATAATAGAAATAAAAATATTAATAACTATTAAATGCATACATGATGGTTACACATATACATACATACATATATATATATATATATATATATATATATATATATATATATATATATATATATATATATATGTATATGTATGTATATAGACAGCAGACTTCCATTTCTTTATTTGTCCAAGTATATACATCACTGTTGGCCACAACTAATTTTGTTCCCTTTCCAATAGGTGACCCTTGTGGGCTCACGCTCTAGTATGAGTTGAGCTGTCTTTTTTGTGACCTTGTGAAGGAGAGAGCCGAGGCTACACGGGGCCCGGGTGGCTATCGCTATACAATCTCCGTTGGCGTAAGACGACGGCGGCTGCGCTGGCCAGTGCAAGCAATGCAATAGGGAGTTGGCCAAACTAGTCGCGTCATCTCGGCTGGCCGACGCAAACCTATCTTGATAAAACTGTAGGAATAAGATGACATGGTTCGTGTTTTAGGATTATGTGGGAAACGTAAATTCAAGGGTGAACTGTGCTGAATGAAACATCTTACCGGTGCTAAAAGACTGATATGTTACGGCTAAACATTAAAGATTATGCTGTTGGATGAAGAAGTACTTTCATGGACTGCTATTGACGTTGGAATAGTCCTTTGAGTTCGAAACGACTTGTTCATGGGAACAGGAGGTTTCCACGCCTTCCTCCCCCCCCTCCCCCCCCCCCCTCCTCCTGCACTGAGCCGATCGATGAACAGAAACTTCTCCGATCTTACAACCCAAAGTTCTTCTCAGCGGGCTTTGCTTTCCCCAATTTTATTTTCTTGAAGTTTCCGAGACAGGTTTTCACGATGCCGAAGTGTCAGTCAACTTCCTTCCATTTCTTGCTGTTCAGGAAGTCCGTGAACAGCTCCTGTACAAAGCCTTTGTAAAGTTTTTCTGTACAGGGTTCAGGTAATCGCAGCTGCGTGGATAGAGGAGCCCAAAAGTATATTTACTTATATAAAACACTGTAAGTCACCTTGACTCACATTATTCTAGAACCGGTAAGTAAACAGTTGAGTCTTCAACAAACATGACATTAACATCTAGTTATCTGAAATGGTGAAATGTATATCCTTTGCGGCGTGAGCTTGCAGTCATACGTAAGTCCATAACTCATTGTGTGTTTGTGTGGCGGACTGGGTGTTGATTGTGCGTGTATAGAAACAACAATAACAGTGATCATAATAATGATGATAGTAACAATAATTATAACAACAATAATAATAATGACGATAATGATGATGGTGATTGTGAGAATAATAATTATGATAATGATAAAGATAATTATAACAATAATAATGCTAATAACAATAAGTGATGATAACGATAGTAATGATGATAATTATATAATAATGATAATAGTAACAATAATAATGATGATAGTGATGGTAACATTATTGGTAATAACAATAACTATAATGATAATGATAATACTAACAACTATAATGATAATGATAATAATAGTAGTAATGATAGTAATGATAATGATAGTAGTAATGATAGTAATGATAATAATAGTAGTAATAATAATAATAGTAGTAATGATAGTAATGATAATAACAATAAAGCATAATAATGAAAATAAATAATGCACACAATATAATAATGGACACGTCAAAACAGATAAACAATTATTTGCATTATGGGATAGATTAAGAAAGAAAAGGGCGAAGGTTGACATCAGCTGTATGGATGGGCTGTTATCAATACTGTGACGTCACACTCTCCCTTTGTATAATCTTGATAAGATATGTATACACACGTGCA